>LLCB01000139.1:0-50468 GCA_001414345.1 Hymenoscyphus infarciens
TCCCCCCCCCCCCCCAAATCGACATCATGTTGAACCAGTTCCGCCACGAGGCGTTGAACGACCTTCCAGGGCTACCCCCCTTTTCGAAAGACCCTCTAAACCCTCTCCGAACCGCAACCGCACGCCGAAACAACAAGGGCTTAGCCCCCCAAAGAGACAACCTTCCTAATTTTGGACGATATACGGATAATAGGCGGACGAGATTGCGGCATAAAAACAAAGGACAAAACGATCGGTTAGACGAGATGGACATAATCATAAGCGAACTACAAAGTCAACAACTCAAAAAAAACACCTCCGAACCCTCACCGATCCGACCCTCTTTCGAACCTTCGTTCGAACCCTCCTTTGCTTTTCAAAGCCTGAATTTCAGACCTCTTTCGCTTAAGGGACACCGCTGCCTCTGATGCCTTCCCACCACTTCCCTCGAATCGGATACGAATCGGTTGAAATACGCTTTCTATTAGGACGAAACTCAGAAGCGAGCTTTTAGCTGAGTTATTACTATTAGTCCTGACCAAACATCATCTAAAAGAGATAGAAGTGGAATTAGGAGAAGAATATGCTAAAGAAACTAAAGCCGACTTTAAAAAGTCGCTTTTTAAGTACAGCCATACTTAGAGAGATACTAGAATTAGAACGCTTCTTTTATATATAGGATAAGACAAGATTATACCTTAGCTTTGAAACGCGTCTACTGCTCTTAAGAGACACTGGAATTATAACTTCGCTGAGATAGTGTCTGATCTTTTAGCTATAGATAAGGAGACACGTTGAAACGCTGAGTTACGAGATATTAGTATTATAGTTTAGAATACCCCTCCTTATCTGACTTAGCTCTGAACTCCTTACAATCTGCCAGCAACTCTTCTTCGAAATTAGAAGATGACAATTAAGTCTTTAAGTACCTTAAAAGGAACAAGGTATTACGATAACTTCGGCATCAAGTTCATTTAACTAGCTGAAACTACCCTTTTTGTTGTCTTGAACATTGGATAGTATTTTCAAATTCGGCAACAACTCTTTTGACCAGCCGAACCCCCACCGACTCCAGCAAGGAGTCTTTCTTACATTCTTTACTTTCTTACTTTCTTTTACTTCTGGCGGGCTAGAAGTCCTTTTTTCATTTTGAATTCTTCGACTCGGATACGAATCAGTACGCTTTCGAAAAGATAGTAACCTCTTAGCTGAGTTATCACTGTCTACGACATTATCGACTTTTCGGTTCCGACTTTACTCTAAACTTTTTCAAACCCACACTCTTTTAGTGAATTTTTCGAATCGGATTCGAATTAGTTGAAATACGCTCTCTATTAGGACGAAACCCAGAAGTAAGCTCTTAATTAAGTTATCGCTATCAACCTTAACCGAACACTATCCGACTCTTGCTTTAAACTTTTCTGATTTTACTTTAAACTTTTTCCGACCTACTAGACGGATCGGACTACACTCTTTTAGCGAACGCGAATGCTTATACTTTGATATTAAAGGATTGGAAACGAAGTCTCTTTTGTAAGCATCTACAAATTAGGTCGGTTACGATTCAGACCCGACATCTCGACATCTCGTCTCGCTTACGACAAATTACAATAAACAAAGCATCTACGAACTTAGGTCAGCTACGATTTAGACCACCTTCTCGTTTACAATAAAATCAACAAATACGACAAATGTTACAACACTTACACCATCCCGATTCAGCTCTGAACGACAAGAGAGAGAAGACTTAAGACGAGTCTTTTTTAAGAGAGAGGGATATAATAGCATACCGTCCTATATAGCTAAGATTACATAGTATATGCCGTATATATAAGGTTTCAGTAGTTGTTGTTTTACATTGTCTAATTTAGGAAGGTTATATACGTCTATACGTCTATCTAGACTTTCGGACGTACTTCGTAGGGTTCGGGCTTTTATATTAGCCGACGTATGTCGTTGTTTAGTTTCGTACCCCTTTTTATATCGTCTAAAACCTCTTATATATAGCAGCCTACTCTCCTAGAGTTAGAAAAGGCTAGTTTAGCCTTTTCTTCTATATTAGAGCCTAGTATCTATATACGTTATTCTACTAAACGCACTTCTATATACCTCTTCTATAGTTATATATATTTCGTACCGTTATAGTTAGATAATATAAAAAGATTTAAAATCTAAATCTAAAACCTTTCTAAATTAGATAATATAAAATAACAACTATTAAAACCTTATATATATAGTATATACTATATAATCTTAGCTATTAAAGAGAGCTAGTTATTATATCTCTCTCTCTTAAAAAGAACTCGTTCTAAGTCTTCGCGTAGTCTTTACGTAGTTCTTATTAATACTAAATTAGAATACTATATAGTAGTGTTTTAGTTGAAGATTATTAAGCGAGAATCGAGATATCGGTTCTATATCGTAGCTGATGTAATTCGTAGAGACTTATAAAAGAGACTTTGTTTCTAGTTATTTTAGTATTAAAAGCAAATATCTATATTCACTAAAAAAGTATAGTCTCTTCTACTTAGGCTTTTTTATAAGATAGTAAGTATTTAGAGTAAAGTTAGATATTATTTAGATATAAATCATAAAGTTAGTAATATCTTAGCTAAGAGTTTATTTTAAGAGCGTACTAATTTATATCTAATTTAAAAAATTTAAATAAAACTTCTAGCTCTATAGTAAGTTATAAGTTAAGCTTAAATTTGCTTACTTTTTTTATAATCTAAGCTTTTTTTTCTTCAAAGCTTTCTCTCTCACTTCTTTAAAAGACAGAAAATAAAAGTACTCTAAAAGAGACGAGGCTTAGCTAGAAAGAAGCGCTATATCTAAATATCTCTCTTCTATATAATTTAAAGTAAGTATAATAAAAGTAAACTAAAAAATAGATAATTCTTAAAAAAAGCCTTTTTTTTAAAAAAACTTTTAACTAACTCTATAAGGTTAATAAGGTTAATAAGGTATACTAAGACCTTATAAGAATTAAGACAGATATAAAATTATCTGTTTTTATTATATAAAGTTTATAGAGTAATAGAGGATATATAGAGCTCTCGTTTTCTATTATCTAGAATATACTAATATATATTATTATTAATAAATATATAAAAGAGTATTTAAAAAGAGAGGAAATTAAGAACTTTTTCAAAAAGCGTAGATTATAAAAAAAGTAAGTAAATTCAAGCTTAACTCGTAACATACTATACTAGTAGCGAGAATAAAGTAAAGAAAGTAATTAGTAGAGTTTTAGCTAGTTAATAGAGTTATTACTAAAGTTTATTATATTATCTAAGTATCTAGAGTTAATAAAAGTACTATCTTATTCCTTCTACGATTTAGATATAAAATAAGATACTTTATAAGAACTTATTAATTTTTATCTTCTAACTTCTACTTTCTTTCTTTTTATACTATATAGCTAAGAATAGTTAAACTTAAAGTGTCTAGGCTTTCTATAGTAGAAACACGTTCTACTAGCTAGGACTTAGTTTATAACCATAGTCTTTAGAGTCTTATAATAGTATACTATCCTAGATCGCTAGAAGTATCTGCTATATATAAGCTTTTAGTAGTTATTATCTTATATTATCTGTTTTAGAAAGGTTACGTAGATTCGGGCTTTTATATTAGCTAACGTATAACGTTAGTTAGTTTCGGACCCTTTTATACTATCCGAACCTCTTATATATAACAGCCTACTCCTAGAGTTAGAGAGAGATAGTTTTTCCTTCTCTTCTATATTAGTACCTAGTATTTATATACGTTATTCTACTAAAAGCACTCTTATATATCTCTTCTATAGTTATATATATTTTATACTTTTATATAAAAAGGATAAACTCTTCTTCGCTAGTAATAGCTTTAATAATATCTCTTTTAAGCTTATCGTCGCTTTTTATTTCAAAATCGATTTAGCCTAGATTTAGACTATTATAACGCTATTCTTAAATAGCCAGGTAATTAGAGACTACCTAGACAGCTAGTAATACTAGAGTTTAGTATCTATATAGATAGCTAGTAAAAATCGTGTTATAGACATGTTAAGGAAAGCGGGATACGCTAAGTATCTCTAAGGCTTCTAATAACCCTCTTTATATAGATAATACTATATATAGGTTTAGTGAATAAGTCGATATACTAAAGTTATCTAGAAGGCTTCTAAATCTAATCTTACTCTATTCCCTCTAAAATCGATATTATATTAAATTTCTAAGAAGACCTTAGGTCTCTCTCTAAATCAGTTCCGCTATAAGGCGTCGAGCGACAACCTCTTTCTAGAGCTACGCCCCTTTTTAAAAGACAACCCTCTAAACCTTTTCTAAATCATACCTATATACTAAGACCTAGAAGATCCTAATAAAACAATAGTAAGACTTCTTAAATATAGATAATATATAGAAGAGATAGTAGCATAAAAATAAAGAATAAAACGATTAGTTAGATAAGATAGATATAATTATAAGCGAACTACAAAGTTAATAACTTAAAAAACACTCCGCCTCTAAACCCTTACTAATCCGACCCTCTTTCGAACTTTCGTTCGAACCCTCCTTTGCTTTTCAAAGCCCGAATTCAGACCTCTTTCGCTTAAGAGACACCGCTGCCCCTAATGCCTTCCTAGCACTTCCTTCGAATCAGTCGAAATACGCTTTCCATCAGGACCAAAGAAGTGAGCTCTTAACTGAGTTATCGCTGTTAATCCCGACCGAACATCATCAGACCAAAGGAAGTGGAATTAGAAGAAGATTACGCTGAAGAAACGTTCGCTTTTCGAGTACGGCCATACTCGGAGAGATACCAGAATCGGAACGCTTCTTTCATATGTAGGACACACCTCAGCTCCAAAACGCGTCTGCTACGCTTAAGAGACGCTAGAATTACAACCCTAGATAAGGAGGGACACCGAAGCACTGAATATTCGGAAACGACGAAATCATTTAATATTAGCATTTCGGTTCAGAATACCTCTCTATCTAGCTCCGAGCTCCCCACGATACAACAGCAACTCTTCTTCGAAATCGGAAGATAACGATTAAGTCCTCAAGTACCTAAAGAGAATAAGGTAATACGACAACTTTGGCATCAAGTTCTTTTAACTAGCCGAAACTCCACCGACTCTGGTATAGAGTCTTGCATTCTTTACTTTCTCTTACTTCTGGCTAGGCTAGAAGTTTCATTCGAATTCGAATCAGATACGAATTAGTACACGCTCGAAGTAAGCTCTTAACTAAGTTATTACTATTACCTATAACGTTACCTCTCGATGTTCGCCTCCGACTCTGCTTTAAACTTTTTTTCTCATAACTTTTTCCGACCTACTAGACGGATCGGACCATACTCTTTTAGCAAACGCTTACTTTAATATTAAAGGATTGGAAACGAAATCTCTCTTTTGCAAGCATCTACGAATTGGTTCGGTTATAATTCGGACCTAAAATCGACATCTCGATATCTCGTCTTACTTATAACAAAGTTTAATAAACAAAGCATCTACAAACCCGGGTTAGCTACGATTTAGACTCTAATTAACCTTCTCGCTTATAACAAAATTAATAATGATGCTATAGCACTCTAATTCGACTCTAAACGATAAGAGAGAGAAGACTTAAGACGAGTCTTTTTTAAGAGAGAGGGATATAATAGTATACTATTCTAGATAGCTAGGAGTACCTGCTATATATAAGGTTTCAGTAGTTATTGTCTTATATTATCTATTTTAGGAAGGTTACGTAGGTTCAAGCTTTTATATTAGCCGACGTATAACGTTGGTTAGTTTTAAACCCTTTTGTACTATCTGAACCTCTTATATATAGTAGCCTACTCCTAGAGTTAGAGAGGGATAGTTTTTCCTTTTCTTCTATATTAGTACCTAGTATTTACATACGTCATTCTACTAAAAGCACTTCTATATGCCTCTTCTATAGTTATATATATTTCGTACTATTATAAGTTTTACTAGTAGACGTTTAAGAAGTAGAGCGAACTGTCGGTGATTCGCTATTAGATCGTAGAGAGTATAAAGCTAAACTAGATAGGAATAGAGAGTTATTATTTTTAACTAAAGTACTAATAGTAACTATTTTAGTCGTTTCTAATAAATTAGCGTTTTCGTTTTACTTCTTATCTAGAGCTAAAAGATTAGAAACTATCTTAGTAAAATTATAATTCTAGCGTCTTTTAAGTATAGTAGCCGAGTCTTATAGCTGTGATATAATCTTCTCTTATATATAAAAGAACCTTTCTAACTCTAGTTTTTCTCTAAGTATAGCTATATTTAAAAAGCAACTCTTAAAATTAGTAAAGGTTTTTTTAGTATAATCTCTTATCTATAAGATTCTAAAAGTATTCTAAGTTTTCACTATTTTATAAAGAGTTAAGAAGTAGAAATCTAGAAGTTTAAGTATAGTTTAAAAGTTATAAAAAGTAAGATAAACGGATTTTGTAATAGTCCTAGTTATATACGTCACTTATATAACTAGGTTATTCTAAGGCTTTTCTAAGAACTCGCTTAATATATATAAATAAAGCTAGAGTGCTTATACTCTCTACTTTTCTCTTTAGTTTAGTTTTCCTTAATAAAAGGTACTATTCTATAAGCACTTCTTTTATATAGTTATAGAGAGCTATTATACTAAAACTAAACTCTCTCTCTATACCTAAGAAGGCTTTTACTAATATTCTAATAATAATATATATATTTACTCTATATTAAATCCCTTAAATCTAGTATTCTTCTTTATAATATTAAACTCTTTTATATTAAGTAATAAGGTCTAATGTTCTTTTATTAGTTATATTAAGTCCTTTAAAGGTAACCTATTAACTTAAGAACTATTCTACCTTACTTTAGAGTTAGTAGAGCCTATCTCTCTCTCTTCTTCTATTAATATTATATCTTAATCTAGTTTAAGAACTTAACCTATTAAAGCATATATACTAGCTATTACTATACTACTACTACCTCCTTCTACTAAGGATACTACTAGTCTCTTATAATATAAGATCTCTAAATTACCTCTATTTAACTCTACTCTATAATAAATCTTTAAAGTAATAACCTTATTAATAAGTAAAGTTTATAAACTTAAAGTAAATACTTTAAATATAGCTAGTAGTTCCTATTAATATACCTCTACTTAATTATAAATATTTAATATAACTTGTTCCTCTTCTATAGCTCTACTATTAAAGAAGACTAGTTAGATAGCTAATTCTTACCTATTTACTATAGAAGACGAATTTACTTATATAACCTAGGAAACTAAGATTATAATAAAGTTATTTATTAATACTAACTATTTTAAGTCTAAGAAAGTAAGAATAAACTTAATCTACTACTATACTTTTAGAAGAGCTTAAAACTATATTTACCTAAGATATAAGTTTAATATTATAGATTAGTTTAAGAGCTATAAAGAGATATTAACTTACTTCTAAAATATTACTATTAGCTCTTATATATACTAAGAAGCTTATATTAAGTATTAAGACCTTATTATATTAAAAGAAGAGACTTTCTATAACTTCTATACTAAGTTCTAATAAATTATAAATAAACCTAAAGTTATATAATAAGACTTAGTAAAAGACTTATAGAGTAAATTAACTCTTATATTATACTAGTCTCTTATTATTACTAAGTTCTAAGCTAAGAGAGATATAAACTCTTTTTATAATCTTATAAGTAGTATTAATAGTAACCTTTATAATATTACTATTTAAAGAGTATAAGTAATAAACCTTACTTATACTCTAAACTAGTATACGCTTACTTCTATACCTACTATCTCTTCTTCTTCTATAACCCTTTTTATTCCTCTTAAACGCTTAAACACCTCTACTATAAATAACTACTTAACTCTAAGACTATTAGATAAGTACTTTAACTATAGTAAGCCTAGTTACTATATTAAGGATTACCTAAAGCTAAGGATATATAAGGTTAATCTTAAAGAGCTTAAAGGAGAAGATACTAGCTTAGAGTTAAGAAACAAAGAAGTTTAAAAGAAGACTCTTTCTTAAGTAAATATAAGATTAATCTCTCTAAGATTAATTTATAGTTATGAATTAGTAGAAAAGCGTTTACTTTATCTAGTATAATAACTATTAATAGATTTAGTATATAAACTACTACTCTTAATAATCTTAGAGTAAATGTCTTTTCTTTTATAAATATATAACTTAGTTATAACCTTATAAGGTTTTATAGTTTAAAGACTAAAAGACTTCCTACCTCTATTAAGATTTATAAATATAATAGAGAAACTAGGAGTAAAGCTATATACTATCTCTTTTTAAATTATATCCTAGATAGTTATAAATTCTTTAATATACTATTTATTCTCTTAGACTTAGGTTTATATAATATTATCCTTAGCTAGAGGTTCTTTAAGTACTTCTATATTAATATTAATATAACTTATTAAAAGTTACTCTAGCTTAATAACCTTAAGTCTTACTTCTCTACTTAATAGCTAACTTCTCTCTCTTAAGACGCTATATAACTAAAAGACATTATACCTTCTTACTAGAATAAAGCTAATACTTATAATTAAGTTATAGAAATAGATAAATAGTACTAATAAAGTAGAAGACTTTAAAGCTTATAAATTATCTTAAAATTAATACTATAACCTTAACTAGTTATATACTATTTATATATAATAGAGAAGGTTATAAGTTCTTAATATAAGTATAAAACTAGGTTATAAAGAGAGAACTTAAGAGTATTATAAAGAAGGTACTCGCTCTAGTATACTATTAGAAACCCTTTATCTTAAAGAAGTTAGACTCTATTATTAATATTTTAGCTATTTTAGCTATAGAAATATATTATTACTTACTCTAAAAGAATAGTAAGATATTTACTATAAGTATATATAAAATTAATACTATTATAGCTAATTAAGAGCTAGATATAGCTCTTAAAATCACTATTCTTAATAAGTACTAAGACTTTAAGAAAGTATTTTCTAAGACTATCTTAGATACTCTTCTATCTTACTAATACTATAACTATAAGATTAATCTTAAAGGTCTAAATACTTTTAGATATTCCTTTTTATATAAGATATTTATAAAAGAGTTATTAGCTATAAAGGAATATATCTTAGAAAATCTCTATAAAAGGTTTATTAAATATAGCTAGTCCTCTTTTACTACTTTTATTCTATTTATAAAGAAAGTAGATAAAAGGCTACGTTTCTATATTAACTTCTAAAAACTTAATAATCTTATTTAAAAGAACTACTATCTATTACTTCTAATTAATAAAACGCTTATATATATTAGTTAAGCTTATATTTTTACTAAGCTAGATATCTAGTAAGCCTTCTACTATATATAAATAGATCTAGATACTAAGGAATTAACTACTTTTTATATATATTATAAAACCTATAAGTATAAGGTCTTACTATATAGTTTAATAAATAGCTTATTTACCTATTAACGTTATATAAACAACGTCTTATTTAATTACCTAAACAACTTCTACTCTACTTATTTAGATAATATCTTTATCTACTTATTAAATATCTTTAAATATAAAGAGTATATATAAAAAGTCCTTTAATATCTTAAGAATACTAAGTTATAAGTTAATATTAAGAAGTATAAGTTTAACTTTAGGTTTATTATTAATTCTAATAATATTAAAGTAGACCTTAAAAAGGTCTTAGTAGTATAAAAATAGTAGGCTTCTAAGATAGTAAAAGGCGTTTAAAGCTTCTTTAGTTTTTATAACTTCTATTAAAGGTTTATTTAAAACTATAGTATAATTATAAAGCTATTAGTACACTTAATATAGAATAAAGTGTCTTTTAACTTTAATAAGAAATACTTAGAGATGTTTAAAGACCTAAAGATAGTACTTACTTCTATACTAATCCTCTACTACTACTCTTCTAATCTTCCTACTATAATTAAGATAGATGCTTTAAATAGGATTACTACTAGAGTATTATAATAATAATAAGCTAATAGAGAATAGTACTCTATAACCTACTTTAGTAAGACTATATCTCTAACTAAGTATAACTATAAAATATATAATAAAGAGCTACTTACTATTATATACTTACTTATAAAATAGAGACTAGAACTATAAAGCACTTATTTAAAGATTTATATTTATACTAATTATAAGACGCTTAAGTACTTTATAACTACTAAGTAACCTACTACTTATTAAGTAAGGTAAGCTAAAGCCTTAGCTAAGTACTATTTTATTATTATATTCTACTTAGAGTATAAACATAAGAAGATAGATACTTTAACCTATAAAGTAGATAAGATATACTTATAAAAAGAACTTAAAGAGTAGTACTAGACTTATATACTTCTAATAAAGGGATAAGTTAATATAGAAGCGCTTAAAGACCTAGAGGTTAAGATAAGCTTAATTATACTAGCTCTAGTTAATAAAGACTACTTCTAAGAATTAATTATACTTTTAAAATAAATCTACTAAGTAAATAAGGATATAGTAACACTTTAAGCTATATAAGTATAAGTAGAAACGAATACTAATTCCTTATATACCTTAGAAGAAGACCTTTTACTCTACTAAGACTACTTAGTAGTACTAGATATAGATATACTAAGAATAGACCTAATTTATAAGGCTTAAAATTAGATACTTTTAGCTTATCTAAGAAGAGATAAGACCTACTAGATACTATGTTTAAGATATATCTAATAAAACATAAAAGCTAATATTATAAGATATATATAAAACTATTATAAATATAAAAGAGCAGACGTTCTTTAAGATAAAACACCTAGCTATCTATATCTACTTCTAATACTACTATATATATAGTAATATATAGCTATAGATTTTAAGTTATTTTTAACTAATAAATATAGTTATAATAACAGATTTATAGTAATAGACTACTTATCTAAGTAGTCTATTTTAATACTCTATTATAAGAATATTACTTCTAAGTAGATAGTAAAGTTATATATTAAACACGTTCTATAATACTATAGGATTCTAGAAAGTATAATATTAGATAGAAGCTCTTACTTTATTACTATGTTCTAGAAGGAGTTTACTTAAATCCTAGATATCTAGCTTCAACTTTCTACTATAAACTACGCTTAAACTAATAACTAGACTAAGATTATAAACTAATACCTTAATTAGTACTTATAGCCTTATATTAATTATTATTATACTAACTAGTCTAAGATACTTCTAATAATAGACTATATATAGTTAGTATTACCTTATAATACTATTAGAATATTACCTTTTAAGTTATAAAAAAGATATATACTAAGGACCTTATTTAATTAGTAAACACTAGAACTAGCTAATATAAATAAACAGCTATTATAAGAAGAGGTTATAGTAGTTATAAAGACTATTTAAGAGGTTCTAGACATTAGCTAAGTAAATATATTAAAAGCTTAGTAGAAGAAGGAATAAGATATAAATAAGTATAGATAAGACGTTGACTTTAGAATAAGAGATATAGTTTTTATTATAATAAAGGACTAGGTAACTTAATAACTAAGCTAAAAGCTAGACTACTAGATAGCTAGCTCTTTTAAGATCTTAGAAGAAGTAGGTTCTACTTTCTAATTATAATTACTAGCTTCTATTAAAGTCTACTTTATCTTTACTTTTAAAAAGTTATATAAAGCTATAGATAATCTCTTACTAGGATAGATAGTTACGCTACTTTTACTAATTATTATAAATAAAGAAGAGGAATAGAAGGTTAAAGAAAGACTAGCTAGTAAGAAGAGATAGTAGTCTCTCTATTACTAAATTAAGTAGAAAGGCTATAATAAAGACCTTAATTAGTATCTAGCTTAATAACTAATCTATATACTATAACTAGTAGAAAAGTTCTATTTAGAGAATCTAGAGATAGCTAGTCCTCTAGTAGCCCTTCTACTATAGAAAGTAGTATATAAAGATAGAAGAGAGGATTATAATAAGCTAGAGGTTAATATTTCTATATTAAAAAAGGATAAAGCTACTTAGTTATAAGAGGCTTATTAGAAGAGGGGAGTAGTATAATAGTCCTAGTTATATACGTTACTTATATAATTAGGTTATCTTAAGGCTTTTCTAAGAACTCGCTTAATATATATAAATAAAGCTAGTTTATCAATAAAGCTAAACTTTCCTTATATAACGAAAACTATAAAGAAGAGAATATCTTAAAACCCGGATTTAACTTAACGTGGATTCAATTTCAAACGTGGCGACAAGGTGAAATACCTTGGTAGCCACCAGGCAATTCCCGTTTGAAGGGGTGAGTGGGGGTAGTGGGGGTAGTGGGGATGAAAAGGCTGCAATAGCAGAGATCCTTACATATATCAGGATGAACCTCAACGACAGACTGAATCTGCAAGAGTGTACGAGAGCACAAAATAGCAAGTATGCAATATGTCACAAAGCAAGAAAGCATTCAAGTCACACAGGTGAGAGAGGAAGTTCAAAGGACAAACATGCCACGCGTATTTTATCCTATCTACACAACGATAGAGCGAACCGACTTCATGAATCTCACGACCTCCAAGCTATCGATCAACACCCAAGGTGAAGATCAGCGAGGAAGAGCAATCATCAAGGAAGACCGAATCCACCAAATCCCCCCCCCGCAATGAGATCCATCACCTATCCCATTCACCATTATACAACTCCATTCAGTCAAATCCATCTGTAAAGATCCCAAACTCTGAAAGTTTTAACCTTGAACGTTGAAAAAGATCGACCTCACGCTATGATAGGGCAAATTAAAAAGGAGAGAATGAACGGCAAGATTACAAACGAGAGCCGTGAATGACCTTCATGTCAACGGCCAACTCGCTACCGTGATCAGTCAAGACCAAAACACGGACGGAGCCACGACCAGAATCAAAGGCATCCTTGAGACGGGACCAGAGCTTGGATTGATCAATGACTGGAATAGCTTGCTTAACATCACCAGTCTCGGTCATGGCAACAACTAGGGATACGTGTCAGTGTGGATTTCAAGGCGAGGCAGTGGATTCCAAAACTTACCGGTACCATCTTGGAGATCGAGAACTCGGTATTGCTTGAAGACGGGGCCGAGCATGGTTTGGACGATGACGGATGGGCTTGGGTTGGAGATGAACGAGGACTCTTCGTGCAATTGCTTAGTGAAGAGGTCGACACCCAAGTATCTGTGTTGACCGGTGGCAGACGAGGTGGTGATTCGGATGACTTGGCATGGGCGACCTTGGAGGATCAAGAGATCACCAACACGGATGTGGTGGCATGGGATGGTGACGGTGTTGGGAGTGTAGGAAGCGGGCTCTGGGGGAGCGGAGCGAGCTGGTGCTGGACCCGCCGTTAGCTCAATCTTCTCCTCACGACGTTCAACATGATTGTGTGGATGATCACGATGGACGCGAACAACTCGCTCCTCATGATGATGGTCATGATGATCATGGTGATGGTGATGACGGCCTAGGACACGGTCGGCAGCACGGTGAAGACCATGGCGGAAGGAGTGATAGTGTCCTGTGTAGAGGCGTTTAGGATTGGGGATGGAGGAAGTGTGATTACTGAGAGAAAACTTACCATCTTCATCGTAGTAACCCATCTTGTTGGAGGTGAAGCGGGCAGGAGGGTCGACGGTTTCTTCTGTGATATGAATGTGTTCGCGACGAGCTGGCGGCTGGTAGCGCGGGGCGTCAACGGTAGTCTGGTTGACACGAACTTCTTCTTGGTAAGTGGGTCGGAAGCGTGGCGGGTCGACAGTGGTGGTTCCTCCGACGCGGGTCTCTTGACGATATTCTGATTGGAGTTTCTGGGGTGGGTCGATGGTGGTACCGGTGGTGAGACGAGCTTCTTCGTGGAAGCCGGGTTGAGCTGCGTGGTAACGGGGAGGGTCTACGGTGTGTTGGTCGTGGACGCGAACCTCCTCACGATAGCTTGGCTGGAACTTGGATCGGTATTGACGTTCGGAAAAGTCAATCTCGGTCTCGTGTTGGTGACGGCGGTGGTGTGGGAGCTCGACGGTGATATCGGTCTCTGAGTCGTAGCGACGGCGTTGGTATGGCTCGGTGTGTTGGTGGTGGTGGTGGTGGTGTCGGTGGGGAAGTTCGATGTCAAGGTGGGTAGAGGTGTGCTTGTGTTCTCCTACGGGTCTTGATTGAGGGAAGAAGTAGAGGTTAGTTGAGTGTTTGTTGGACGAGACGGTGTAGGTTACTGTGTCAACAGAAGGGAGAAAAAAAGGGAAGAAAAGGGAAGCTCTCTGGAGATGAACCACTCAGCGGGGCCGACGATCCGCGCAGGTCGGGTCCGGGCTCGAGCTCACGCTGGGTGGGCTTTGGCCGAGAGAAGACGAGGTTGCAATCTCATCCCAAAGCAGATTTGCGTGAAACATTGCTTTGTTATTGATTGGGTTGATGTGGGGGGTTGGGAGAGCTTTTCTGACAGAGCTTTGAAGCGGTTTGCCAGATCGAGGGCATTCCGAAAGATCAAGCCGTCTCGAGAAAACGAGGTTGAGCCAAAAGCCATCAAAAACGACAATTGACGCGAAACAAGCTCGGAAGAAGGGCAGAAAAGGCACTGTGGCTCCGCAGATGTGATAATAAATGCAGATACAATTGAGGATATAAATGCAAGCATAAATCGCAGGAAGAAAAAGAAAGAAAAAAAAAATCTCGCGCTGACAGATCGCGAATCGCAACTTGATCGGGGGATCCCAAACTCACCGGCGTTCTTGTTGAAGGTAGACTTCCTCGCGGTGACTGGGACGGGGTGCGTTGACGTTGTATCGGTCCTCCTCACGGGTGATGCGAACTTCTTCCTGTCGATACTCGGAATGGCCGTCGCTGGCGCGTGGAGGGAGTTGGGCGGAGGGGGAAGACTGTTGCTGGTGTTGTTGTTGTTGTTGTTGTCCTTCCCGTCCGACGCGCTGCTCTTGGTGTGGAAGCTGGATTTCACCCTCAATATGGGTCTGCTCAGTGGTCTCAACGGCGTCGCTCCGGTACGACGACGGGAAGATGCTGAAGGGGATCGGGACGCGGGCGTCAAAGTCCAGGGTGACGACCTTGAAGTGCGAGAGATTCTCTTCTCGAATGCCTTTCGACGAGACGAAAGGAAGACAAGAAGGGGTCTCTTGCTTCTTGGGGAAAAGAAGAGGGAGGAAGAGAGCGCGTTTGACGACGCTTCTTGACTCGGTTCTTCAATGGAATGGGATGTGAGGTTCTGGAGATGTTGGATTTGATAGCGCAGGCCTGATTGGAATGCGATGAGGGAAGACGGAGGAGCGTTCGAGGAATGGAAGAAGAGAAGACGGAAGATGAGGAGGGTGGGACGAGGCGGTGGCCGGGGGTCAATTTAAAAGAGCTCCCGTCCTGGTCCACTGGTTGGCGTGTTTTGGTGAGGTGGAGTCGATTGTTGACGCACAGATGGCGCTAACCACTTTAAGCGTGCTGGGGTGGCTGGAGTGAAGTATCTCGACCAATTGAGAATTGCCGCGGCTGCTTGGACGTGTGGCTGGACTGCACCAGAGGAAGGGTGTGACTGGATAAATGAGGGGCTGGTATTAGAAAAAAGAAAGGAGGTTGATTCTGCGATTGGAAGGGAACTGGGATATTTGAAGCTATTTTGACCTATCTACAAGCTGGAAGTATCAATTGAACTCCTGAATTTATTGGTTTCTTGTGCTTTTAGTGTACTTAGTAGCTGTTCGAGCTATTTTGACTTTCTAGCTCCCTCAGATACAGCCCTTTCGAAAGAGCCTAAGAGAGCTTCAGTACGTACTCAAGCTGTACATTACATATAGGGCCTAGCCCTATCGTGCTACCACCCTCTCATCGTTCTATCAATTCAATTGGCGAGATGATGCTGCCGACCCACTGCAGCCGGGTAGCACTGCATCTTTCAAAGGACAACTCACAACCAATTCCATTGCCAACTCGCAGCCTCATTTTTTTCATCCACATATTGCATTGCATCGCATACGAATTAACTTCAGCTCAACCTTTGCTGTCGGTCAGCGCCCGGTGGAGTCAACTCCAAGCATACTCCTGTCGTGGAACCCTCTGACTGGCTCAACCACCCCCCTTCTCACATGCAAATGCAACCTCAGAGACGCCGTCAGCGAAAGCTTTCCCAGCCACCGCACAATCGCATCAGAGTTTGATCGTTTGATCCACCAAAGACCTCATCCAGAACTTTGTTGTTGAAGATCGCAAAAAAATGTTTTATATTTCGGTTTCCCGGCGCCGACAAGAACTTCTCGGCATTCAATTCAAGAGCTTGAAAAGGAGCCGACACTTCCCGAAAAGAAATTGGATTCAGGTACGAGACTCGTATCCATAGGCAACTGACGCCGTTGCCACGCTATTTCGGACC
Source organism: Hymenoscyphus infarciens (assembly GCA_001414345.1). NCBI lineage: Eukaryota > Fungi > Ascomycota > Leotiomycetes > Helotiales > Helotiaceae > Hymenoscyphus > Hymenoscyphus infarciens. Next base: position 16,340 of record LLCB01000139.1, read on the forward strand.
ATATCCGCTGCGGGATTTCCCTGAATTGCTTCCGGAGATTTCACCCGTTTGTTCCCCACTACTCCGCACTTTCACTTTTCATCGGCTCGCGATATCACGACATCACGAGGTTTCGTGTTGGAGATGTCGCGATGGAGAAGTGGGATGGAGATCTATTATAGTTTGAGAGAGAGATTCATTCGGTTGCATTGTGGTTGTGTGGAAGCTGAAGTACCTATGGGTTGCCAGCAGTCTTCAGCGGACCCGAACCGATTTTCATGGCCGAAACGATGCAATGGATGTCGAAACCTACTACATTCAATCACCCACGTTCCATCCAGAGAATTATCTACAGATCTTAGCACAGGAGTGTGTATTGGTCTGTGATTTATTTCTCCAAATCTGAAAATTAGATGGCGTCAATGACTGACAGTGGTTTGGCGAAGCAGAGATTCGAAAACGCCTACCTATCCTCGTCATATGCCCTTTTTCTTCTCCCAGCCCCAAAAAGCTACACAGAGAGAGGTTGGGAGGACATAGGGACATCCAACTCACGATTTCATTTCGATAAGGAACTGAAGAATGGTTCCGTTCGAAGTGGCAGTAGTCGGGTCGAAGCCATGTATTCAATTGGGCGGGTTTTGCACCTCTACCGTTTGATTTCATGGTTGCGCTGGAAACCCTTTCACCCAACTAGTTCCTCATTTTCGAGCGAAAGAAGAAAACTTCCAACTAGTTTCTAGGTTAATTGGCGAATTATTGAGTTTCCCTCTACCATCTTCTAGCATCTCAAGTGAGAACGGAGAATTTGTGTTGTTTTGTATTTTATTTTGTTTTCATATCTCTGGTTTCATTTGATTTTCCCAGAGAGCTCACGTAGATACTTGCTCGACCGCCTACCTATCTCCCCTGGATTATTGGTCTTTGCACCAAGCAATCCCTCATATTCGCATGCTATCATCTGCACTGTCTTGATCGTATATCATTTGTTCTTCGTGGTTCCATGGTACATTTTGGAACTGCTTCAAGACATAGCCATCTAATTCAACGAATCTTCTTTCCGATCATCGTCCCCTCTTCCCCGCACTTAGCAAACGAGAAACTGATGTCTTTGGGTCCAGTTTAGCATTCCAGCCAACGACAATTGGCTTCGGGAAAATTCAAGAACCTTGAACAGAAAACTAGCGATACAAATAAGTTTGAGTACAGCGAACGAAAGTTAGGTCACGATACTTCTTCTCTCTTATTCTTTGTCATCAACGGTGAAAAACGTCATGCATCACCAATAGCAATTGTTTGTGGTAAAACAAAGACGCTAATTTCCAGCACACGACATATTATGACAAACATCTTCGATTCATCTCTATGAATCTTAAAAATTCTTATATTTCCGAAACACCACTCACTAGTTCCTTCCCTCTGTACTCTTGCGAATCACGAGAAATACTAACTTCTAATTCGCCAAATATTGTGAATATTCCAAAAAGCATGATTCCAAAAAGTGTCGTCTAGACTTGCCGTCGGAGTCAGCTATCTGCATCAATCTGATTAAGCCAACACAACGCCAGTATTGCGTTTCATTCACTTTGACTAATTATTCGTTTCCACTCCCGATAACCGACGGATATCCTCTCCAAGACCAACTGGATCATACCACAACCCATTTCCAAAACTTTACAAATCCCCACGAACCCGAAAAGAGCGTAATTACATCAACCTTCCCGGCTTAGTGCCATTTCCAAAAACCAACCAAACGGCTATCGTCGTTTTCATCCCACGCCAAGCAAGCCAAGCATTGGGGGGGTCAGCCGAGTCCTTGGGGCTTCCACTGGCAGGTTATAACGACCTTACATAAGGACCTACAACCAATTATTACCACCTCACCCACTTCACACTGCATCACGCACTACGGCGCCGTGCAATCGCAGACTTGGAATTGCATGGCAAAGCGGGGAGTGACGTGCAACCGCCATCGGCTTCCTCTTACCCCTCCGGAACATACAAAGACCGCGTGTTGCACAGTGCCTGCCATTTTTACAAGGCATAGCTTTTACTCTCTCACACGATCATTCAAGCTTCTCAAAATCTTAAAGAAACTCTTGCAATACCTGGACGGGAATTTTCATAACGAATGGTTATTATTCCGACCACTTCAACTGATGGCCACTCACAGCCTGTTGCCATCACAGGTCAAGAAGGCCAGGACCCCGATGAACCACCTATACCGAGGCCCTCTTCTTCGGTCGTCGAAGAAGTAAAGCTTGAGGAGTTTCCGATTACTACCGAGGAGATCGATATTGGTACTGCTAGTAATAGTGTGATTGAGATTGAGAGTCATGATGGATCGGATTCGAGTGTTGGTGTGGCCTTTGATGGCGATGCGAATACAGCACATATCCATGATTCCAAGGTTGTGGCTGCCTTCTTAGGAGTTGATGTTCTGTATGTTATCTTTGTTTAAGAAGTTACGGGGTTGAGCTGATGAGAATAGACATGGACTTTCAACTTCTGAGGCGGAAAAACGCCTACAACTTCATGGAGCGAACAAATTAGAAGGTGCGGGACAAGTTTCCATCTGGGAGATCTTGCTCCGTCAAGTATCTAATAGTTTGACTATTGTAAGTGCTTTTCCAAATGCTCTCGAAGGATACTAATGTAAAAACAGGTCTTGCTCATTGCCATGGCATTGTCTTACGGAACTTTGGATTTCATCGAAGGAGCAGTCATCACCGCCGTAATTCTGCTCAACATCGTTCTAGGGTTCGTTTCTCATCACCATCCCACTCTCACTCATTTACTAATCACCCCCAGGTTCGTCCAAGATTTCCGAGCCGAGAAATCAATGCAATCACTCCTCAGCCTGGCCGCGCCCTCATCCCGCGTAAGCCGTGATTCCAAAATCGAAAAGGTGAAAGCCGAGAATCTCGTTATTGGTGACATAGTCAATCTAACCACTGGAGATGTCGTTCCCGCTGACTTGCGCCTTTTGGAAACTTCAAACCTTGAAATCGACGAAGCGAATCTAACTGGCGAATCCCTCCCCTCTCCAAAAGATGCAGAAGCATTCATGTCTCGTGGAAAAACCGATGCGCCTATTGGGGATCGGATGAACATGGCTTATTCTTCTACGACTGTTACGCGTGGACGAGCGACGGGCATCGTCGTCGCTACTGGAATGAAAACTCAAGTTGGGAATGTCGCTGATTTACTTCGTGGCCCAAAGCAAGATACGAGTTCAAACCCCTTTATTCGTGGTTTTCAAAAACTAGCCGGTGGGATTAAGAATATCCTCGGTTTGGTGGGAACACCGATGCAGATCAAGCTCTCAAAATTCGCTATCCTTCTCTTCGGTTTGGCGATCTTACTAGCTATCATCGTTTTCTCAGTCAACAAATGGCATCTAGAAAACGAAGTTGTGCTTTATGGAATTTGCGTTGCTGTGGCCGTTATTCCAGAGTCTCTGATTGCAGTGATGACTATCACGAATGCACTTGGTGTTAAGGCGATGGCGGCGGGTCATGTGGTTATTCGACAGATGTCGGCTTTGGAAGCTATTGGTGGCGTCACCAATATTTGTTCGGATAAGACGGGAACGCTGACGCAGGGGAAGATGGTTGCTCATAAGGTTTGGGTTCCGGGCATGGGGGTTTTGGGTATTAAGGATTCGACAAATGTTCTGGATCCTGAGGATGGAAAACTTAATATCGATGGCAAAGCCTTGGATAAAGACGATATTCATTCTCAGCATGGGATCAAGGCTTTGATGCCAGTTCTCGATGCAGTGGCACTGTGTAACTTCGCTACCGTATCTCGATCAAACGACAAGGACAACGAAACCGATGCATCCTACGAGAAATCCACCGATGGAAACCCCCTCCAATGGACCGCTCACGGCGACCCAACGGAAATTGCCTTACAAGTCCTCGCTATGAGATTCAACCGCGGAAAAGAGACTCTCCTCCAGAACGGCCAGCTCACCCAAGTAATGGAACACCAATTCGACTCGAGCCTAAAGCGAATGTCCGTGGTCTACAAGAACACCACCTCCCCCAACCTCTCCGTTTTCGTAAAAGGAGCGAGCGAGTCTATCCTCCCAATCTTAGATATCACCCCCACCAACTTGGCGATAATAAACACAATGGTCGAAAACCTAGCAAGCGAAGGTCTTCGCGTCCTCTGCATTGCTTCAAAACCCATCCCCGAGAATGAGTCCCAGCTTTACAAAGACAGAAACTTCGTAGAATCAAAACTCAAACTCCTCGGCTTGGTAGGTCTCTACGACCCACCCCGTCTCGAAACCCTCTCCGCTGTCAAAAGATGTCACGGTGCGGGTATCAATGTGCACATGTTAACAGGCGACCACCTCTCAACTGCCACCGCCATCGCCCTAAAAGTCGGGATCCTCTCCCCCTCAACACAAACCTCATCATCCATCATGAAAGCGCAGGATTTCGATAAACTAACCGATTCTCAAATCGATGAACTACCCGAACTACCAAAGGTCATCGCAAGATGTAGTCCAAGTACTAAAGTTCGGATGGTTGATGCGTTGAAGAGAAGGAAGGCGTATTGTGTTATGACAGGTGATGGGGTGAATGATGCGCCTGCGCTTAAGAGAGCGGATGTCGGGATTGCGATGGGGATCAATGGGACGGATGTTGCGAAGGATGCTGCGGCTATGGTGTTGACGGATGATGATTTTGCGAGTATTGTGAGGGCTGTGGAGGAGGGGAGGAGGTTGTTTGATAACATTCAGAAGGTGAGTTCTTCCTTTTTCGCATCACATCCCCTCACTTCGCTAACGTATACTAGTTTCTCATGCACCTCCTCATCTCAAACATTGCCCAAGTAATTCTCCTCCTCATAGCCCTCGCATTCAAAGACTCCCAAGGATCATCCGTCTTCCCGCTCTCTCCCCTGGAAATCCTCTGGGTAAACATGATTACCTCCTCCTTCCTCGCTCTCGGTCTAGGCATGGAGGAAGCACAAGCGGACATCATGACACGCCCACCTCGCGATTTGGGAGTAGGTGTTTTCACTTGGGAGTTGATTTGCGACAAAATGCTCTACGGCACTTGGGCTGGCATTTTGTGTCTGGTCTGTTTTGTCATTGTTGTCTACACGGGAGATGGAAGCGGAAGGGGTGGGGTAGGGAATTTAGGAGAGGGCTGTAACGAAGGTTACAACTCCACCTGCGACACTGTTTTCCGCGGTCGCGCTACGGTTTTCTCCCTCCTCTCCTTCCTTTTGCTCATCACAGCATGGGAGGTAAAGTCTTTCTCCCGCTCTCTATTTAATCTCGATCCCGCACGATTTCCCGGTAAATTCAGTATCGTCAAAGCACTTCGTTACAACAGGTTTTTGCTCTGGGCTGTGCTTGCTGGATTCTTAATAACGTTTCCTGTGGTCTATATCCCCGTTGTGAACACGATTGTTTTCAAACATATGGGGATTGGATGGGAGTGGGGGGTTGTTTTTGGGGCTGTGATTGCTTATGTAGCTTTTGTGGAAGGTTGGAAGACGATTAAGAGACGCTTTGGGATCTGGAGTGGTGGGGATGGGAGAGTTCTGATCGGCGTTGAGAGTGGAGGTGGAGTTTAAGATTTGGGGTTGAGTGTGACGTTGAGGTGGGGTTAGAGGTCGGAGGGAGAGGGCAGGTTGAAAGGCGGGTGGGATCAAATTGACTAAACAGATACTAAGGGGCTCTAGGTCCGATGGGTAAATGGGAATGGACTGAAAACTGGCGATGGCTATGCATTCAGGCTGGCGAAAAGTACGGAATGGTGATCTTCAAGCATAGACATTCGTTTTGGGATATTTTATGGTAAACACGCTCGCTTTGCACTCGGGGTGTTGGGATTTGGTGTTTTCTCACATTCATTAGGCAGTCAACTACAAGGCGCCAAGCTTAGCTTAGCTCGGAGAAACTTCAATGCAAATTTTTGTCATTAGATACCCTCAAGATACAATCACGAATACCCAGGCAAGTAAATCTAATACTTGTTTCCTTAACTGAAGTAAGTAAATCCAATACTTAATGTTTTAGGTTTGAGTAAATCGAAAAATTTAGTAAGTCTTATACTTGCTTTCCCAAATATTAGCTGATTTCACTCGCACTCTTGAAAAGGTGTCATCTAGAAACACCTCCGAACTCATGTCATTTGAAAACGATTTGTCGTTTCCCTGTGTAATACATTCCCCAATTCTAAAATGAAAAAACAATGATGGCTCCACACTTGCCCTTATAAGGATGATAAGGTGCCATTATTATCCAATTAGGGGTACTTTCGTGAAGCGGTAAGTCGGAGATAGCAGCTGGGAGATGGAGATTGGATTAGTGAACAATAAAACTATATTGTACGAGCGACAATAAGCATCATTTCGGGCTTAGAACCTTCAAGCCATTCAACCGGAAATCCTCGTATGTTCAGTAATCACCACCCCCCTCTTTCCCCGGATTTCCAAGCCACGTTCTTAATCACCTATATACGCCCAGATGGGATATAAAAGAACTCCAACCACCCCTCCCTTCTTCACTTGCAATTTTTTCTTTGATCAACTACTACCTATATTTAAGTCTCACTTGATGCTTTTTAAGAATATTCAACATGCCTATTCTCAAATTCTACATCCCGCCTAACCAACTCACTTCTGTCGATAAACAGGAGTTGGCTACGGTACTGACGAATAAGTATGCGCAGTTCATGCCTGCTTTTTATGTGAACATTATTTTTCATGAGGTCAGTTCTCTTCTTCCTCTTTCCTCTCACGTCTTATTTCTTCAGCTTAGTATTCCCTATTCTCACACCTCCTACTCCGCCATTACTCAACTTTGACTTCAAGAGTCTGACACATCTCCGAACACAGCTACCAACAGACTCTTTCTACATGGCCGGAAAACCCACAGAAGGGAAATTCCTTCGCTTAACGCTCGACCACATAGCCGTGAACTGGGATGAGAAGAAGCCAAAGGATATGGAGAGCTCAAAACGCTTCTTGGATTTTATTGGTGAGGTTCTGAGAGAGAGGTTTGAGGCGAGGGGATGCAGGTTTGTTTTGCACTTTTCCTTCTGTTTTATTTATTTTTTGTGAGCGGGTTTGATTGGACATGATATTTGGTGGAACAGGGTAATAAGAGGAAAGGAATTTCGCTAATGAGGATATAAAGGTGGGAGTTCAGTGTCTTGCAGACATCAAAGGAATTATGGAGAATTCAAGGTTTGGAGCCACCACCTATGGGAAGTGAGGCGATGGAACTTTGGAAGAGAGAGGAGAATGCAGTTCCTTACAAACTCTAGTTATTGGGATCAAGACATTATGAGAGTTTGGGGGAAGCACTGGTGGCGGCGCGCTTCTGGTTCACCGTTGGTTCACCGTTGGCCTGTTAGAAAGAAGATGGTTTATATACTTTTGTCGAATGATAATATCTTTACTTTGGCCAGTCAGAAGTGAGGTCACTAGTACCTTAGAGAATTATTCACGAGCTGAGTATGATGGGTTCCTACTGGTCGGTCGAGTAAACTACTATCTTGCAACGCACTTCCCCACCTGATGAACACTAATCTCGCATTCTCAGCAATTCATCTTAGTCATTTGCGACTAGACGAAAAGAAATATGAAGTGAACTTCACCCAACATTACGCAGTATCGTTATTATTGTATTCATCTCAACTTAGATGTCGAAAAGGCGGATGCAATCATCGCGTCTTGTCACCTCCACGCCATGTTAGCATTACGAAAAATCAACTCGGCAGATCCTGTTGCTACCCATGAGGAGAAAGGACTTACCTGGCTCCGCACCATGGAAGGTGTTTCTATCTTATGGAGTTCGGATAATATCCGTTCTCACTACAAAAACAGCATTTGGAGCGCCATGGAAAGCGAGTCAGTGTTTTGGCTTTCCCCGCCTTGGTCAGCCTAGTACTTAGGATAGGATAGGCTACTCACCTAGGTAAGGATAGGAGAGGCTAGGCTAGATTAGGATTAAGGCTAGGCTAAGTTTAGCAGGCTAGGTACTCTAACTAGGATAGGAGTGGCTAGGAAAGTTCTAAAAACAGGATAGGAGTAGCTAGGTAGATAAAAAAAGGAGGCTAGGCTAGAGTAGGATTAGGAAGACAACCCCTAATTAGGACCTAGACCCTCTTTTCTAGCCGCCTTCTAGATATTAAGCGAAATTAGAGCCGCCTTGCTTTAAGCGAGATTAACTAGCCTAACTCTTCCCATCCTAGCCTCTCTATTTAGCAAGGAAAGGCAAGTAAGTACTATAGGATAGGAGTGGCTAGGAAAGCTAGAATTTAAGGATAGGAGAAGGCGGGATAGCCTTAAAATAGAGGCAGGAGGGAGAAGGAGCGTCGAGGTAGGATAGGATAACAGATTAGGCGGGGAAACCCAAAACACTGAAGCGAGTCTAAAGTGCTTCACGAGACTACTTGGAATCATGCTGAGATTTACGATCCAGACTCGTGGGCTTTAGAGAAATCACGACGATTACGCAGACTATTTGACATAACTCGAGAGTGGGAAATATACAACAATTCGTATGAGATGCCTCTGTGATATCAGGCCATGGATTAGGCTGATATTCGCAGGGTCCGTTCTATATACGTGCTATTAGTTAAAATAATACCGTTCGGTAGTCATTTTAGGTGAACTTTTGCGTTATCGTTCCTCTGGCGTAACGGTTACCTTGTGTATTATGCAGACTAATAGCTGGTAATATAACACCTCTGAGGCGCTTATGTCGGTTGATGCGATCCGGCAGGGGGCCTGGAGCAGTTTGCGTATCCATGTCTTTCGTTGGCCAACAGCCAGATTCATTTGTACGGCTGCTAGATGAGCAGGATCCAAGAGCTATGCTGATACAATGCTATTGGGGTGCAGTTTTGAGCTGGACTGACCGGTGGTGGATCGTCGAGCCTGCAAAAGTTGTTTGTGTGAGGCTTTGCAGTTACTTGGATACGGTTCCAGACCAGAAAATTCACGATTTATTACGTTTTCCCTCAAGCAAATGCGGTTATGCGATGGGAGATATAAATTAAAACCAAGACGAAAGATTTCTGCATATTTCTTCACAGGGACTTTCCAAATTATATACGACTATATGCGAGAAGGACTTGATCCAAGGGTAGCCAATAATCATTTTGTTATTTCTCCACCAAAAAGAGACAGACCCATGACAACTTTCGAAAGAGAAACTACTACTCAGAACCGAGCACTATTACCCACTGTATCCTTGGTATACAACTTCAAGAACTCCGCCACAGTGGTAGGTACCACCTGTGGATAACGCTTATTATCGGTCTTACCCAACAATGTCTGACCATTCAACATGTAGTACTGATAATACATACCCATCCACGCAAACACGTTAGCTGGGTTCTCTTTGAACTTGCAAGTCATGGTCGCATAAAGGTCCTCCAACGATCCTAATCTTTCGACTTTGGGCTCAACTCCATAGACATCTTGGTAAATCTTTGCCAATTCCTTGACGGACTTGCAGTCTCCCAAGTCTAAAGAAGGTTGTCAGCGAAATCCAATTCACAAGAAAATTAGAACGCATTCCAAATCTTACATTTGACAGCACCAACAACATCCGAATCAACAGCAACCTCCGCAGTGAGCTTTGCCGTGTCTTTATACGTAGTCATCTCAAGCGGCTCATCACCAGTTCCATAATAACGGAAAACACCCCCAGCGGCATTAATGAAGCCAAGGAAAGGCGCCCAAACAACCTCCATAAACGCTCCATTGAGGATATGAACACCCTTGACCTTGTCTTTTCTCTCATCCTCCTCGAGGTACGCCTTCACGTGCTTCATGGCATCCTTGGCGGGGTGATCCCCAAACTTGAGACCGCGGAAATCGAGTGTGTAATCGGATGCAATGTATCGCGGGACGTTCTCTGCGATGCAGGCATCGATGAGCGTTTTTTGACCGTCGACCATGAGAGTGTTGTCTCCGAGATAACAACAGATGGCGACAGAAGTGCCGGCAAGAGCTTTTCGGAGGGCAGCGCTGTCTGTGGACTGGGCCTCGAAAACCTTGACTTGTGGGTTCGATCGTGTACTCTCATCCAGCTTTTCAGCTGAGCGACAGATACCGTGGATGGTGACCTTTGGGTGGTTTTGAAGAAGGGAGGTGGTAATGAGACGAGCCATTTTCCCGGTGAAACCGGCGATGGCTACTGTGATTGAGGACATTTTGGAAAGTTACGTTTGAATATTCTCTTGTGATTGAAGATGAGGTGTTTGTGGTGTGTAGTAGAGAGTCTGCGGCTGAAATTCGAATGATGTAATTATACTCCCTCGATTTCCCCTCTTTCAGCCTCAAATTCATCTAGTTGGAAACCACTTTTGCCGCTTGGAAGTTAGGTGAGCTAATTCTCCAACTATTCGGTTTTGTTTGACGGACATATGATGGATGTTTGGAATTCCTTGCACAAATGTGGCTCACGTTCCGCAACTAGGTTAGCATATGCGAGACATTCCCGCATTACCGGGCACCCACCTGGAAAAAGCGGCACTGGATGCTGAGAGCGGCAATTTATATGCAGGGTGGGACCTAATTATACTACTATCTTTCTATAAGGATTGTAGACAAGACATTCATTTGAAATGATTCAGAAATCAAGCGAGATTTTTGGACCTCTTATTCAAAAGCATTTGAATCTTTTATAAATTTAAAGCAAGTAGAGCGCATTCCTTGGCCCTTGACAATATTTTTGATACTATTTTCAAAGCGAACTCCTGATTTGGTATTTGGGTATTTAATTACGGAGATCACTCCTTTCTATCATTTGGGCTGCTCATCAGGATTCTTTCACTTTCTCTTCGCTGTCTCATTTTTTCTGATGATACGATCGCCGTTGAGAAGCCGCCGGAGACTTTGGCGAGTACGTTACAAGTTAGGCGAGCACGTTCTGCTTTTGTAATAGTTGAGTGTCAATTTAATGCCCTCTCCGCCATTCAGATGAAGAAGATCTTTGTGTCATGCCCATGGCTAAGACCTCGACAAAGCTATTAGATGGCGTGAGCAAAGATGATATTTGTAGCCAGTCTGCCAAAGGGACCGTGAAGGAAAGATCAATCCTGTTTAGACCCACTTTCTTGTGCTGTTGTGGGGAAGACGCCGTTTTCGGGCCATATCAAAGTGGTTTTTGGTCGAGTAACTGCAAAAAGGGAATTCCAAGTGGGAGTAATACACCATACACACACCCAAAGACCTCAGCTTAGTTGACAGGATGCGTAACACATAGATAATTCAGTGTTGTGGCTGGGATAGCTCTGCACGATATCAAAATTGAGAAGTCGTTTTCCAAATTGTTTACACGCAAGAATGGTTTGCAAGAACTGGTGACGTCCAATCATGAGGTCGAATTCAGATATCCCCCGGCAGAAAGTACCCTAGTTGCTGACTTGGAGTCTAGGCTCATCTTTCCCCCGGATTTCATGCATATTCTTCTCATTACTTCTTATTTTAACACAACCCATCAAGCAAGACAGGATCTCAGAAGTAGCAGAAGTATCATGTTGTTTCGCATTCATTGTCATTCTTTCAAGAAGTTTCATGCTATTCAATGGCAAATTTCCCATCCTAATCAAACATCGCAAGCTCCGATCAGCTAATCCACAGCCAGCATGACCAGAGAAACTACCACTTCTCAACCCAAGGTCGAATGTCAATTTCTTGAGTAAAGGCAGATCTCGGCTGGGTATGAAGATGCCAGTACGTCTCAGCGATCTCAAAAATTGTCAGCACAGTCAACTCAAACAGCGGCAAGATGAGAACTTACACTCGCCGGACTAATCTTAGCCTCGGGTCCAGCATCCTTATGATAATCCCTCGTTCTAGGAATATCAATGACCCCATCAATAATAGCATTTGCAACATGAACACCCCTCGGCCCAAATTCTCTCGCAAGACTCTGAGCCAAAGCCCTAGCTGCGAATTTTCCCGATGCGAAACTAGAGAATTTAGCGGAACCTCGCACGGATGCTGTTGCGCCGGTGAATATTAGTGTTGGTGGGTATTTGTATTCTCGTTCTGTTGTTTTGAGGAGTCTAGGTAAGACGGCTTGGGCGAAATGAAAGCCCCCTTTGCTGGAATTTATTTCAGCGTTTCATCCTGGGAACGATAGGAGATGGGGACTTACCCTTCTACGTTGAATGGACTCACGAATTCGGCTTCGGTTAGTTCTAGGAAAGATTTGACAGCAAGTCTCCCACTGGCATTGAAGATGGCTGCCTGTGTATTTGATTAGTGATCAAGAGGAAATGCATTTCTGTTGACCGGGAATGTACTCACAGCAATGGAAGAGTCCTTTCCGAACTTCTCATCGATTGTCTGAAAGGCATTCTTGACACTCTCTGCATCGGAAAGATCTGTTGGGACCCCGAATGCTGAACCTCCCTTATCGTTGATCTCAGTAACGACAGAGTTATAACTCTCAGGAGTCCGAGCAAGAACAACGACAGGATAAGCTTCGGCGAATTTTCGTGCTACCGATGCTCCAGTTCCTGGCCCTACTCCAGCGACCACTGCGTAGATTTTTGATGCCATTTTTGCGTTTGGATTTAGGAAAGTTTTGGTTTGAAAAGGGGTTGTTGAAGTTGCTTTGAAATGCAGGAAATGATGCAAGAGCTCAACCCCTCAGCTGAATAATCAACGGCGTTGACGTGATCGAGGTAAGGGTAGCTTGGAAAGAAGCGTCTTTAGTCGGAAAAACTGTGATTACTTATCACTATCTTCGACATTCTTTGTGCCCAATTGTTTACAATACAATTGTTCCTCCTACATCTATTTGACCGCAGCTCTTGATTATGCGGGTGGTGGGGTGTTGAGTAGTTCGGCCCGAGGAAATTTCACCGGCCCGACCCCGCTTTCAATATTCTCAAAACGTGCTCGAACATTTTCCCAGCTGGAAAGAAAAAGATTAGAATATCAAAGTTTACGCTTATTCAACATGAATTTATGAGCTGATAAGCTGCTAAAATTAGAGTCATGAACTTGTCATGTGTCATCATTCGCTTCGCTCTGTCTGAGAGACAAAGAAACACAGCGAAAGGGCCCGACGCCGAAGAGCGACCTTCCGGCGGACACATTCGCGAAACATGCGATGACGACAAAAAAAAGTCTCCGGACAGGGGAAAAAGGAATTATGAAGAGAGTATATTAAGGGCTGAATCTCTGGAAGAGAATATACTTTTGATCATACAAAATAACAACTTCTTCACTACTCTAGTACTTTCTTCAACTCACTAACACTAAGAAAATCCCAAAACTCCAAATCAAAAAACCAAAACACACTTTTCAACATGTCAACCACAAAGAAGATCATCGCAGTCATCGGTGCAACCGGTGGCCAAGGTGGCTCAGTCGTCAAGTCAATTCTAGGAGATGCAACTACGAGCAGCAACTGGGCAGTCCGAGGAATTACCCGAGATGTCACAAAGGAGTCTTCAAAAAAGCTCGCAGCACAAGGTGCTGAGATTGTTACTGTAAGCAATACCCCTCAAACAATAAATCCAAAATTGTTACTAATGACTACCAGGCCGATGTCAACTCCAAGGAGAGCTTACTGAAGGCTTTCACCGGAGCATACGCCGTATTCGCGGTAACAAACTACTGGGAGAAGATGGACATGGAACTCGAGATCCAACAAGGGAAGAACCTCGCCGATGCCGCATTAGTAAGTCCCGTCCCTCCTCCACACTAAAACATCAATTTTCAAACAAGATACTAACACTCAACAGGAAGCCGGAGTCCAACACTTCATCTGGTCCTCCCTCCGCAACGTAACAGAACTAACACACGGCGCCCTGAAAAACGTTCACCACTTCGACTCAAAGGCCAAAGTCGAAGACTACATCCGCACCACCTCCCTCCCCTCAACCTACATGATGCCCGGCTTCTACATGTCCAACTTACCTGGTGGAAACCTTCGTCCCTCACCCCAAGACGGGACATGGACACTCGCTATGCCCGTCCCAGCCACAACTCAAGTCCCTCTCTTCGCTACAACCCAGGACACTGGAAAGTTCGTAAAGGCAATCCTGAACAAACGAGAGGAGACACTGGGAAAGCGTGTTTTGGCTGCTACTAAGTATTACTCATTCCAAGAGATTCTTGATGTTTTCAAGTCTACTTTCCCTGAGGCGGGTAAGACTGCGAAGTACTTTGAGGCGCCTCATGAGGTGTATAAGGGATTCTTGACCGACGCAGGCCTCCCTGAATTCGGAGCACAAGAATTATTAGAGAATATGAGACTGTTGAATGAGGGAGGGTATTATGGTGGTGAGAGCCTGGATTGGAGTCACTCTTTGGTTGAGGAGAAGCTCACCTCATGGGAGGAATTCATCAAGGCTGATAAGACCTTTGCTGAGTTGAAGTAAATTTCTGGAAATCTTTTGTATATGTTAAAAAATTAGAGCTTCTATGAAGAATACGTTACGCTGAATGTTTGGAAATATGTGGTCTCGCTTGTGATCTGGATGCTTCCTGTTCCATCGATCGTGACATACTTCCCATTCTCCTTTTTGAGTGAGTATCCCTTGCCAGCGGCAAAATCAACCGTGTAGGTTTCAGCTCCACTGGAGCTGTCAATTAGGCCGGTGTGACTGCCAATGTATCGGCCATCAACTGCACTACTGATTGTGAAGGTATTACCACCATCCGCAAGACTGTGAACCACCCAACGTTGAGAAATGCTCTCGTGGTTCGAGGTGCTTTTTGAGGCAGTGAAATCTCTGGATGGCTTGCCAGTATTGGTAATAGCATAACCACCAAGCTCGAAAACAAGATATCTCCCTTCAGTCAGTGCACCCCTCATTGGTTTGAATCCTTGCTCGGAAAGAGTATTGACATCGCTCGGTTTGAACTGCGAGCCATAAGGAGGAGGAGGTTGGATGACACTGTAAAGACTTTCGCAATGTGAACTTCCATCATAAACACCCTCCGAATTCGTATGAGGAGCCGGTGCATCTGGTATGCTGGGAAGTGAAAAGTCGGGATTGGCGAAATCAAAGGCATTGACAAGGGAAGACATATGTTCGCGTCGCCACGGTACCATTTCATCCGTCTTGACATTCTTTCCTTTTGCTGCTAGCCATTCCTCGACGAAGAGGATTTGAGAATTGTGATCCGCGTGTTCTGTGAAGACGGAACCGCCTCGTGTCCAGGGACTGATGATGTAAAATGGGAGGCGGACACCGGGGCCACTATATGTGTATCCTACTTCTTTGTAAGGATCTTCGAGCCATTCGCCTGGTGTTCCGGAAGGAGAGTGATATGGTGTTACTAGCTTTTGGTCAGTATTTTTCAATGGCGAGTGAGGAAGCACACACCATGGTCACCCCATCCTCCGGACTCATCATAAGAAATTATGAGTGCTGTTTTTGAATATGCAGCTCCCTTCGTAACAGCGTCAAGAACCTTTTTCTGCAACCAAGCGCCATCTCTCGGAGAATAAGGAGGATGCTCAGACAGCTCAGCAGGACCAATGATATACGAAATAGCGGGAAGACTTCCATTTGCAGCTTGCGCATAGAAATCATTGAGAGTATTCCCAACCATGCCTTTATTATTCAAAGCGCTTCCCTTCAAGGAATTTTGGAATTGAGAAAACCAAGCCAGTGGATTGTCATCAAAATTGTCCGTGTCTTGGAAAACAGACCATGAAACACCGGCATCTTCATAGAATTCCGCTGCAGTCTTCCAGGAAACGGGATAGCAGTTGAAACCACCAGCTTCACATCCCGGAGTCTCGTTATTATCAATATAAGGGTATCCACCTTCGTCCTTGGTCTGAGGGGAGCCTGGGACATTGACTGATCCTGAGACCCACGTGACACGGTTGGGGTTGGTTGATGCAACTACGGACTCCTGTTGTAGATGTGAGTATCGTGAAACTCATTGGAAGTAGGAAAACGTGTTGGAATTACCTGATACATATCACCAACAGTCCATCCATCAGCAATAGAAAACTGAACTGGAAGATCACCCCTTTGGTAATGTCCCCAACTGGAGGCCGTGTTGTTGGTAACCCAGTGGTTGTTCAGCCCACCATTAATTGCAGCATGGTTTTCCTGCCAGCCATTACTACCAGCAACCATGCATTGCGTCGCTTCCGGAAATGTACCGCCAAGATAATTGAGATACCACGGAAGAAGGTAGGAAGTATTAGAAACCACGGTTGGATTGACTTCTTGCTGCCAAACTGGGTTTCCACCGTTGACTTGAACATTTGGGTCGGAAAAGCCTCGAACTCCGGCCATGGTTCCAAAGTAATGATCGAAGGCTCGATTCTCTGGAATTATTTAGAAATGTTCGCTAGGGGAACAGGAGCGGGAATTTTACCTTGCATGAAGAGTACGACATGCTCGATATCAGCTATCGAGCCAGCTAAAGCCGAGTCGAGCAGCGGAAACATGACTGCAACCGCAGAGACAATTCTGGAAACGACTGCCATTTCGAACAAAATGTCAGTAGCGATGCTGATACGATGATAAGAGCATAGCACCTATGGAGATATATAGAAAATATATATCAAAGGATGCCGGGTGTTCCAACAGAAGGGGCTGTCGCCGTGCGTAGGTGCATAGGCGGGACAGCAAGCACCCTTGCCCTATCAAAATGAAGCTTTTCTCTCTCCGCTCACGGTGCCGGGTCAGAAAACGTGCAATTCAAGATTGTCTAGTCTCGAAATGATCTGCAGCAGCTATCTCACTATCGCATCTGTTCCGGGAGAAGCTCCTGGGAATGGAGGGGGAAACATAAAGATGGAGTGCCCAAATCAGCACGTTTGTCATCCCAAAGGCAGTGAGTGGTAGGATTTCGGATAGGGGAAAATCTAGACACGAAGTACGGAGTATCCAATGGCGTCTGCAGATGATTGCCCGTGGAATAGGTGAGAGTAAGTACCAACCCCGCAGCGATGCAGGTCAGCAGCGCCACTGTTGGTTGCAGGTGGAAG
The DNA here is from genome assembly GCA_001414345.1 of Hymenoscyphus infarciens. NCBI lineage: Eukaryota > Fungi > Ascomycota > Leotiomycetes > Helotiales > Helotiaceae > Hymenoscyphus > Hymenoscyphus infarciens. The sequence goes on from LLCB01000139.1 coordinate 33,288, forward strand.
GTTCTTCTGCGTGTCTTCTGCCTTCCTATTTACGTTAACAGCCCAAAGGTTAGCGTTACACGTGCCCGGCGTGATTGTTGGCTCACAGCCACGTGCACAGCCACCAGGAACATCTCCCAGGCCACGAAGCCCTTCATATCTTCATCTCTTCGTATCTTCATATTGGAATCGCTCGAGACTTGAGATGCCCTCAAGCACAAGCACTCCGGACCAAAGAGAGAGTTGTTGATGTCGTCGATGGAGACGATGAGTCGGTGAGAAGAAAGATGACCTGAGGTTGAAATGAAGCAGGCGCCGGGAAAGACAGGCATCATGAAAAACGAAAGGAAGGAACGAAGAAGTCAAGATGAAATCAGCCTCAACTCAACCACAGAAGAATTCGAGTGCGAGTCCGATCCATCTGCAGACCTGCTCTCAGATGTCGAATCGCAAGAACCACAAGAGTACGAGGGCGTCGCCTCACACGATCGGAGCGCAAAACTTCGGACAATCGGTCTGATCTTCGCTATCTTCTTCTCTCTTTTTCTGAGCATCTCTTCGATCAAAAGGCTTTCCTATACAAGGGCCATCTACTCCAATTCAAATCATGGGACTTGGGCATTTGACGACATTGAAAGCGAGCCCCAAGAGCGAACCCTAGGAGTCAAGCTACACCCTCAAAATCACGAAAATCGTCCCGCGAAAACGATAACCCACGACTGGACCATTACCTCGGGCTATCGTTCTCCAGATGGCGTCAAGAAAAAGGTATATCTTGTAAATGGAAAATTCCCGGGCCCAACGATCGAATGCCGTTCCGGAGATCGACTGATCATTCATGTCAAGAACGAGTTGGAATCAGAAGGAATCTCGATCCACTGGCACGGTTTACATATGCGCAATGCCAATTCTATGGATGGTGCTGTGGGAATGACCCAATGTCCACTTCCCAAGGGAAGGAGTTTTACCTACGATTTCGAGGTTGAAGAATATCAATCGGGGTCATTTTGGTGGCATGCTCATTCTGAGATCCAGAGGGGTGACGGTATGTACGGGGGTTTGGTTGTGCACAAGCCTTTGGGGCAGAAAACAGAGGTAGAAAAGCTAGATTATGACCAAGATATGCTTTTACTAATTGGAGATTGGTATCATCGGAGCTCAGAAGAGGTTCTTGAGTGGTACATGAGTACGCGTGGATTCGGGAATGAGGTACGTTTTGGTAAACTCTTCTCATTTCACTGCCCGCTTACACTTTACAGCCGGTGCCAGATTCGTTATTGATTAACGGCGCCGGCCGTTTCCAGTGCGCAATGGCGGTTCCGGCACGTCCAGTTGAGTGTGAGGACCTCAATCCAGAAGATATAATGAGTATTCTTGGGGTACATTCAACTACTCGTTTGCGTATTGTTAATACTGGGTAAGATTACTCAACACATTTCTTGATATAACCCGCTAACAACACTTAGCTCTCTTACTGGGCTCTCCCTTGGGATCACATCTGGAAGATTGACTCCTTTAACAATAGATGGAGATTTCAAAATTGACGGGCATGCCAGTAGCTCGGTCGGAATACTCTATCCTGGGCAGAGAACAGATTTGTTATTCGAGCCCGAGTCTTCTACGGCCCAACTCATCATAAACCTCGATCCTGAGTATGTTCCATTGCCTCCTAGTCTTGCACTAAACTTACATCCGCGCCAGGAACTTCAATTTCCCCAATTTCGCATTACGCCCTAACCAATCCTTCCCTTTAATTACAGATCTTCAGACTGACAATAACGACAACTCATCCGCAACCATCGACGCCTCTTCGTTCTTCGACCTCTCCTCAGCAAACGGCCTCCCATCCACCAACCCAATCCCCCAAGAAGTAAACCAAACAATCCTCCTCTACACTAAAACTGAAAAACTCTCAATAAACGCCAACAAACCTCTCGGATTCATAAACCGTACCTCATGGTCGCCCCAAAAACAACCCCTAATATCCCTCCCCCGCTCTAAATGGGACGAGAATCAATTCGTCCCTCATATCCCGCTTATCTCAAACTTTGTCAGCCGGGTTGATATAATCCTCAACAACCTAGATGATGGCTCTCATCCTTTTCATCTTCACGGCCATGATTTTTACGTGCTGGCTTCGAGCCGTACTGATCATGGTTGGGGAAGCTATTCCCCATACGAAAAGTTCGGTTCCTCTTCTCTAAAACCAGAAATCAATTTACGAAACCCAGTCAAGAGGGATACAGTTATGGTTCCTAGTCATGGATACGTGATTTTGAGGGTCGAGTTTCGGGATGAGGGAATTTGGATGTTTCATTGTCATGTTTTGTGGCATGGTGCTAGTGGAATGGCGATGGGGTTCCAGGTTGGCGGGGTGGTGGGACATGAGGGGGTTGATCTGGGGGCTGGGGAACTTTGTGAGGAGTAAACTCATTCCCCGATTGATATTCGGTCATCAATTTCCGAAAGTAGTTATCATAAAAGAAACTTCGGGTTGTTTTGATGCCATAGTCTTGCACCCTGGAGCCATTCAGGTTTAGAGTTTGTTCAAGGAGAGTTGGAATAATCGAAACTCAAAGTAGCTGATTCTTTGTGGTACTCAAGTTCATTATTCAAGGGGCTGGGTCGTTTGGGCTTCCATCGTTCTCTTGGTCCCGTGGTCCCAACCTCCTCCGATAATCGGCCTACTCAGTTCATTCCATGAGGTTGGGAACATGATATTCCCACCCTCAGGTTGTCGAACTTTTTTGTAAAGCGGGTAAGCCGTCCCTTTTTGGGTAAGCTGTTGAGTAAGCTGCGAGTAAGCCCCCAGTAAGCTAGTAAGTCATAACTCTCAATCATACCGCCACCGCCACGCACGTGCTTTTGACCCCTCCATTTCCTATTTGAGATTGAGGTGCATATCTTGTTGCATGTCGTTTTAGTCTATCATAGACTAAAAATTCCTTTGAGATTCGAAGTTGTCTCCTCTCACCTCCTGTGTAAAACGTTAGGGCCAATCCAAAGTCAAGATACTATGTAGGTATTGAGGGTAGGTATCAAAGTAAAACGATGCTCCTCTGGTCATCCCAACTTTATCCGCGCAAACCAATCATCTCTTTCCCTCGCCTCTCTATCGAGAAATTCACCAGCTGCCAATTCAACAAAATAACCTCTCAAGGAGATGTATGTTCACTACCAAGAAAAGAACAGTCAATGGAGCAGGCATCGTTTTGTTTTGTTCATCCTGGCCTGAATGATACTGCATGGTTACTAGCATCCGAAAGATCCATAAGTCCCAGTCACATAACAAGGAGAGGATCTGGCGACGTGAATTCTTCGCACATGCGGAAGATTTAAAAATTTCGATAACAAACTCCTTTTCGAAAGTAGTCTCTTATTCGAAGACTGGAGAACGTTCGGATTCTCAGAAGCAGGGAGTACACCATGGGTGACTGGTAGCCAGAGATGGGTTCAGTCGCAGCGTCGCCTCAAACACTTCTAGATAATTGCGCTACGGTTCTCAGCTCCATGCTTCCAAATGTTCCGTAGCCGAATTTGCTACCATGTGGTTTATTAATGACAGACGGATAGCCCGCGAGACTCTCTTATATATACCACAAATTTCGCTCTAGCCCGAGACTACATGTGATTTTGACTTGGGATTTGATTGCGATGATTCACTTGATTACTTCCTCGTAGACTTGAAGTAAAGAGCTAGTAAACTTATTACTCACCTACATGAGAATAAACCTCCACTTCATCACCCAAAATTTTGCTCTACTGTATAAGAGCCAAGTGTGAGATTATTATCTCAGGCATCAATACAACTGGAATGAGACTGGAAGACTGCAGCCTGGCCCTTCCTAGAGGTCTTCCACAGCCAATAGATAGTTATTGCACTGCGCTTATCCAAACGCTTCGCTGTGACTGTCGCTTCTTGCCCTCTTCTTCTTTTTCTCATTTGAAATTTCTCTGTTAGTTTCTACACTACTGTCGTTTTAAATTTCACTGTCGTTTCAGAAGTTGCCGTCGATGGCATTTCCAGCCAACCGTCCACCATTGTCTGTTTTACTGTCAATAAAATTTCATTCAGATGAAGGAGAGGTGAATTGCAAACACATCTTGGCTTTGGTGGGTTTTTCTTTGTGCAGTATGTTTGTAAGACAAAAAAGGCCATTAGGGTGTTGACTTATTACTTAGCGGTGGTTGAGCATTGGGCGACCAGAGTTGTTAGTATAAAATCTAACGCTTATTACATGCGGACGGAGTTTGAAGTTAGGTGGCTGCTTTTATATTGAATTTCGAGCTTAGTCTTACTTTCTTTTTTGAGAAGAGTGTTACTCATTCTTTTGTTGTTTGTTGTAGAGTTAATAAGAGGAAGAACTTATGCACAAAGATGAAGCAAAGGTGATGAAGTAAAGGTGAAAAAATCCAATGAAGCGCAGGAATTAGACTAAAATGTAACATGAACAGCTGATTTATAAAAAATTTTAACAACACTTTGGAAGGATCTAAATATACTCTGAGATAATACCCGGCTGCTTAATTCAAGTCTTTATACGTTACACGACATTTAAAGACATCCTTAGAAGAGTAAAGCAATAGTGATAAACTATAATTCTTCAATCTTTCCAACATTCTCTCATCTAGAAACTACTTTCACTTTTTCCCATTCCTCAGGTCTGTTACTTAAGTAATTGTAAAATAATTGAAGAAGGCCATGAACTTAAACCAAGCCGGGTACTTCAACCACTTGTTTGTTCTTTTTATCTCCACTGGTTTCAGAGCGATTCTCGCTAGCAAAAAGGAACTTTCGGTTGAATGGCATCACCGCAAATAGTTGTGCCTGGAACATTTCGCTACAGCAATTAAGCGAGCGCAGAAGGGGGTCCGCATTCACTTAGCTACAGATACCCCACCATAAGACCAACGATCACTTTTTCTCTTACAGGAAGAGAAACCACAATTTACTAAATTTTGGCCCGGTCGGAGGACGGAAAATCGAACTAAGTTCCATTTTTAGGTCCTACCTTTGCATACATGTTTTCGTCTTAGATAGTATGATAGTGACATCCGGAATGTCAGTGTTTTGAGACAGACTTTAGAAAGCTCGGATTTATCTCCAAATCTCCTTCGAGTAGAGTTGAGTAGCCGAAAAGCTATTAGTGGACTGAGAGCGTTGCGTAGATCACGCGTGGGTCTAAGGAGGAGAGCATTGAATGTTAAAGCTTTACATAGTACTTGGTTTATATTTAAACTTCGTGCGATCTATTATTAGCGCTAAGCCTCTTTGAACTAGATGAGCAAGGGTAAAGTAAACTAGGTTCTCATAAGTCTTTCTTGAACAATTGAATGTTGGGTTTCACTATTATTCAAAAGACCAGGTAGTAATTTGAGATTGCTACCTTTTCTCACACGTAAATCTAGTACGGGTCCACTTGTAACATAGTTCGAAAGAGAAGAAGGTGATGACCACAAATTCATGCGTTGTAAATACTGTGATTAAATTTGGGCATTGTCATAGAGGCATTTCCAGCTTACTGTCTTGCTTCCCCGTCCCTGACGTTAAATTTACAAGATTACTACTTCTAAATGATCCGTGAAACGGAAAAATTCATTTCACGTAAAACCTAATACGGTATTCATCTGAAAGGAGCAAATTCTCGACAGCAAAAAGAGAGCCGACAGCGATATGATTTTTTTACACATAAATTTTCGATTTAGCCGGATTCAAGGCAGAAAGCGTGAAGTTACGTTTTTCAGTCAAAGTATTAGCTCCACATTCAGGGAATGGCTCGATAGTTTCTCGTCCTCCGCTCTTCAGTGCGAGAAGAATTGTATCCCATCTTTATGCAGCCGCAAGATCGTTGCATCTATGGCAGTAACAACTAGTTATCAGGTCTTAGTAGTAATTTTAAACCTAGAAATCTTTCAAGAAGCTTTTGGTTGTTTGAGAGCTAAGCTGCTGAATCATGCCACATTCTATAGTGAGGTGGTCTATATAAATCAGAGTATTCTTCCTTATGAAATAAAATAGTAATAAAGTTTGCTATAGCCGTAATCTCTTTGATTCTAGAGAGTCGAGATTGGTGTGTGTTATATTTTACTGAATGGAATAGTCTCTCCTTTTCTCCGACTCTCCTCAATGTAGAATATTCACTAAAATTCTACCGGGAACTTAGGTTGAGAGAAGTTGCAAAGTGTTTGGATATAGAGTGCCAGGTTGGAATCGGTAGTGAGAAAGGATACGGAGATTTTTCGTTCGGATCTTGGGGGGTGGTGGGTTGTAAGTGTGCAGAGGTGGGAGGTCTTGATTATATAAATATGGAATATACTTGCATGAGACACCACCTCCTTAATATACATGTGTAAACTGCTTGTCCTACCATGAATGCTAACGCGGACTTGTGGTATGAACTTCTACCTTCATTTTCTCTGATTGGTTTCACCTTTGAGCCATAGTTGTAAGCGAAATTTCGACGAGGAGCATACCGAGGGACTTATTCTTGACGGTTTCGCCGTACAGTCTCTGCATATAGGTTAAGTATAAGGAGATGAAAAGAAAACAAAAGGGTTGTTATACCAAATAGCATAAAAATAGAACTATACCCACGTAGCTATCACTCGAAACCATGGCGACCAAGAGTCAAAGGAAAAGAATCCCAGCTTATTATGTGTTGTACTGTACGTGAATCACTTTCCAACTCTGTAAAATCCCTCCCATGCCATCAGACCTCTCCAAATCCGTCACAACGGTCCTACAAGTCACGCTTTTCCCTTTTCCCTTTGCAAGATCAAAAGCTTCTTCTCCTTCAACAACGCGAAGTCCATTGACAGAAATCATCAGACCAACATTAGTTTCCAAATCAGTATGTATAAAATTAAGAATTCACCAAAAAATAAGGTGAGAAAACGACTGATGACTTAAAAGACCATTTGGATGATCTAAAAGTGGCTCTTATCCTTTCCATAGGATTCATGTTAAATTCCCTTCAAAACCTATCATGCCAGGTAAAAGCTTCAAGAAGTACATACTCCCTAGTCATTACTCCGTTTCCGTCGTTCTGTTTTACCATCCGGTGCTGCATTGAGATGGGTTAGCGTCACAATCGTAACGACTCTTGTAGTAGCAACCAGAAACGGTGTGAAAACACCAATTTCTCTACAAACCGTCTTTGAAAAGGACACGAATAAAAATACGAAGAGTAACCCACCATCTTAATTGGGGGTGGGGGTTTTACATCGCAGTGAGGCTATCAATCCAGCTCTTGTGTGCAGCTCTAAATCCATCACAGGCCGAGGCATGAGTAATAATCGCCAGGCTATTTTCAACTTCACAAGCTTTGAGTCCAAGAACCATATCGGATATTTCCATTGAGTATAATTAAAATCAGCATTCTTATACCACTGCACCAGAGACCAGGGTTGGATACTGACTGACCTTTACCCATCCACTGGCGAAGAGGCTGTCGTTGATACAGCAAAGATTCCCAGTCTCGCTTAATTTTCCCAAGTCTGAAGGCACGATGGTGGAGGGCGAAGGAAGGATTAACTCCTCTCTTGTTCAAAGTTTGTGATGCCAGTGACTTTCATGCAGCTGCTTAGACTAGCCGGTCTTTTAAAAATGACTAAAACCACCGAGTTTCAGGAACTGGGCGTTTTGTAGTGGAGGTATGTTACATAAAAACTGAATGCAAAAAGGGAAAAGAGAGGAATATGGCAATTGCCAATATCCGTTACGCTGCGTTGCTATGTTCAAGCACTCACTAGCCTAAATATACAAGGCCTGAGTCCGTCGTCTTCAGATCTACAACTGTGCCATCCTGATTCAAGTCGCTTCGAGTCTCTCTATTCCAGTCGCTTCGAATCTCCCCAGAAGAACTTCTCATTCCTCAGTTACCTTGCCAACTTCTCCAGTCTCGCCACCATAATCCTCCCCCTCCCAAATAGCCTCAACAACACTCATCCTACAACCCTCAACTCTCTTAACACCCACGAACTTGAACCCCTCGATACTTTCGAAGAGATTCTTATACTGGCCCTCACTCCTCTCCGTAGCATTAAGCAACGTAAGCATAACCAAATCCATAGTCCTAGTAATCTTCTCATCCCACAAATTCTCCTCTCCAAACCCGTCCCTCAAGCAATGATCATTAATCAAAACCCTCGCTCCCTTCTTCAAAGCGGGAATCAGGTTCTTCAAAATCTTGGCGGCGTATTTATCAGAGTGGTTATGGAAGATCCAGCGGAAGAAATATATATCTGCATCCTTGACGGGTTGGGGAGTGAAGAAATCATGGGCTTGGTAGTGGATACGATCTGTGAGCGGGGCTTCGTGTTCAGGTGCGGAGGCGATGGTTTTTGGGAGGTCTTGGACTATGAATTTCAGGTTGGGGTATTCGGCTGCGAGGGCGCGGGGGACGAAACCGTGGGATCCGCCGATGTCGATTATTGTTGCGCCGCTTTCGTTGAGGGTGGCCCAATCGTAGTTTTTGAGGAGGTAGGAGATCTCGTAGCCTTCGCCGCCAGTGAGAGATGTCATGGCTCCTCCCATGCGCTTTGCCCGAACGGGGTCCTTGCCGAAGGTGACGAACATAGGTTCGACATTGGTAGTGTTGTTTGCGGCTTGGAAACCAGTTTGCGTTGGCTCAGAGGCGGAAGGATGTTCGGTGAGGGCAGAGATCACTTTTGATGCTGCCTACATTGGAGTCAGTATAGATGAATTGAAGAATTTTTGGTGATCTGGGAGTCGAGAGGGTGATCCGAAAGGGAAGGAGCTGAGGTTTTTGATACTGGTAGACTAGTTTCCAATGGTATCACAGTTTAATAGCTCTGGGAGTTTCACTTACAGGGAAAATATCATCGGTGGTGAAGCCAACCCAATCACTCATAGCATCATCTTCGGCCAGAACCCTACTTGCAGCAGTATGTGCCACAACATCAGGAGTGACCTCTCGGAAGATCCGATTCGTCATGGCATGTCGCATAAAACGTCGGACGTTGACTTCATCCAATCCCACCTTCTCGGCAATCTGAGCATATGTAGCTGTTTCATGTACAGGGAATGATTTGGCTGTCAAGGATTAGTTTGTGACCTGTAAGTATAAGACTAGGCTCGCGATGGACATTATAAGTGGCTTATATCTACCTACCTAGCCCTCACTGTTTCAACTTGCTAGCACAATTCATGTGAATTATCCAAGACAGTTAGAGCAAGCAACTTTAATTGTCCCAGAAGGTGGTTTGAACAACAAGAAGTACCGAAGGCTTTTACTGCCGCTTTTAATGTCCACTGCGAGCTCGGGGTATTACATACCGATCTTGTAATGGTTCATTGCCTGAAGTGAGAGTTGGTCGTTGAACTGCCGAGTTGTCAGTACATCTCTCACACGTCCTAGAGCCAGTCGATCTTACATTCCAACTCATCCATCGAATCGTCTCTTTCGGTCCCGTAACCAAGTCACCGAGTTCCTTGGTAGCTCTGACGATATTCTCTCTTGCCATCTTGATATCATCTGGTAACTTTGGGAAAGCGAGAGGGGCATCAACATCAAAAGACGGTTCAGCTTTTCCACTTTCCTTCATGTATTTCTCCAACTTCTCAGTCTCTTGGGTGATCGTCTTTGCAAGTGCGACCAGGCTGGAAGTCGAGGGTGCAAGTGTGCTTTCCGGGGTCATATTTCGAGTTTCTTGGGTAGAGAGGTCGGATTCGTTTGGAGAAGGAGCGACCGCAGAGCTGATACTACGACGATTGCCGATGCGGTTATTCGCAGCAGCAGAATTACTTCTTGTATGAATGCGGAAGCGATTGCGTAGTTTGGTAAGAGCGTTCATCTTTGCGATTTCCCCAAGGGATATCAGGTGTTGGTGGTTGTTGGTGTTGTACTATAGTTTGGGTAAACTGCTCTCGGTAAAGTCGATATTGGAGACGATCTTGAAAACTCCCAAAGTTGAAGTCAGTTTTATCTCTACCGATGATCGTTCACACCTTTACCGGCCCGAACTTTTCTTCACTCCCAAGCTTCCAAATGGACGTCCTTCCTTCCCCGAAAACTCCTCCTCTTTTTGAACCTGTGCCGCTAGATGTTGCCAATTCACCATCCTCTGGTATTGGATCTCAATCGCACACATGCAAGCGCAACTGAGAGACCCCCCCAAAGCTTCCCAAACGATATATCAAAACTTTGTGTCCGCACGTGACCTCAAAATCCCCCAAACTGCCCTGTCCCGGCAATTAATTGTGATTTGTCGCGAAGGAAACAAGAGGGCTCACTGGAGTGCGTAAATCAAGAAGGAGCGAAACAAGAGACACAAGGGAAGAAATGGGAAATGGGAAGTGGGAAATCCGAAATCCGAAGCAGCGGTGTCAAGAACCAAACCGTCGGTCCCTCCAACCAAAAGATTATATGATTATATTTCTCAAATATATGTATATCCCAGCAAACCTCAACCCCAGTCAGTTCCAATCTCCCAGCCACAACACCTTTCTAGAAAAGGCAACCACGAGCCGGTCCCTGGCCTTGAGAGCTTCAGGAACGCAGAAACGCAGACAAACCCCAAACCCCAAACCAGTATTAAAAAGCAAGCGAGCTAGCCTCATAAATCAATACCAAATGGAAGGTGGGAGAGGACCGATATCTCCGTGGTCCCCAGCCACCTCCTGTCAACGTTTTCTCCACCTCCTGTCAACGTTTTCCCCACCAACCTGGAAGTGGAGTCTTGGGTAACTTGGGTTGGGTTGGGGTAGATCCACATGTCCACGATGAAGGATTAAAAGCGGGGACGGAAATGTTGACGAATACGTGGACCTTAAGTGGGGAAGAAGTGGAAAAGACAACGAAACATGCAGACGCAGTCCATACTATGGACTGCATAGTGCCTACCTATGGTGATGGTGCCAGAAAAGTGTGTAAGTGCCCCGGAAAAAAACGTCGCTTTTCTGCATCATTGACGGGAAAGTGTCCCCGGGGAGCTGCAGCTGCTGCGAATATGAGGCATCAGATAACACAAGCAAACCAGGTCGGGTGCAACGGTTTGTGGGATGATGAATTGATGAATTGTCCAGCGGACCAGCCATCGTCAACTCCTCAACTCGAGAGGCCCTTTCCCTTTTCAGAAGAGCGAGCTCGATGGCCTCAGTGGTCCAGTCGAGGCATTTTGGTAGATTACGTAAACAGCAAAGTTGGTGATGATCATCATAGACCCCACTTCTGCAGCCAACCCCTGTATCACTCACGCCCTTCTTCCATGTTACCGAAGAAAACAAAATCGATCCCAACAAGCAATCGAGGTGACAAGTAAAACAGAACCACGAGGGGATTCCCATACAGTACCTAGGTATCAAAATGCCAAAATGCCAGGAGCCGCCTCAGATTCGGCAGCGGTGGCTTTCAACCAACCAACCAGCCCTCACACTCTCACACTAGCTTCCCCACCTTCTCCACCTTCTATACCTAGGTATTCTCATGGATATTTCTCGTCACACCCCGTGACCCCCATTGACGAATCGTCTTCGTCATCGCCATCGTGCTGTGTTGCGTCATCCATCAGTCAAAAGGAGAAGTGCATAGGTAGGTACTGTATGGTTCCACCCCTGCATATGCCATCTGAATGCGAATTGTATCTTAAAGGGAATTTCAGGAATTAGAATATATCTGAATTATTCCCCTCAGACTTAACCCTCACGCAGGTTTCTGCCCGCAGATAACATGTAATGGCATCCAATAATGTGGGCCACCCATCTCGTACGCCTTCCGGACACCGACCAGATAAACATCCACCTGTTCCCGACTCCACCCCAACCCTCTGGTAAACGGTCCCATGGCAATCGGCTGCAACCCATCCACCAGAATCGTTCTCCAATATGATCCCACCGTCTTCAAAACTCGGTTCCTCGGCCACGGACCTATGGGCACATGAAATAATGTCGTGGAGACATGGACGAATCCAGCTTCCCGCATCATATTTTCGAGAAGGAGGGTAGCGTTGAAATTAACACCCAGATTCGAGAGCGCGGCAATGACAAAGCCCCAATACTCGGCTACGAGGTTATCCGCAGGTATGCTGTTGTCGGAGCTGTAGGGATAGTGGTGGATTTCTTGAAGTTCGAACCAACCGCCCGGTTTCAGATGGCTGGGAGAAATTTATGAGTTTGGAAGTTGCGAAGGAACCGATGCACTTACTCAAATACGTTCTTCATAAGCCTTGGCCAGTCTCTGATCGCCATCACTGTGTGTCGCGCATGAATGTAGTCGTAGTAATTCTCTGGTTTCAGCCAGGTGTCTTCGACATCGTCCACCATGAACTGCACATTCGGGGGAACCCACTCTGGTTGAATCCTAATTTGGTGAATATCAACAGGTGTTCACGTATAAACCAAGACAAACAAGAAACGACATGTATGCAATGTACGAGAACAGGAATTGATAGGTCCAAGAAGTGAAGAGGTACTTCTGGTCGTACCTGCCTGCCTTCGACTCTCGTCATTCCAACTCTTTAGAGCAATTTGATATATTACCCCAAACACTTGGAACAATTGTTACCCCGTGTGTTTGAAACAATCAGGCTCAATTGTTCGAAAAAGTTGGTGGCATGTCAACGATGGATATGCGAAGCTGGAATGTGCTTACGGACTTAAGTCGACACCAAGAACGTTCGAGCTTGGATATAAGTCTCCCACTAACAGTGATGCATCGTCAGCTTCCTCTTCATGTCCATGACAACCTGGCAGACCGAGAACGTACTTTCAATCGCCCAGACCCCAGTCCCAGTGCCCATATCAAGAATATTTTGTGCATGTGGGCCAATGGGCGCAAAGTGATGTGTTTGGCATAAGCTGTGGACAATCTCAGTCAGTATTTCCATTTCTGGAAGGATGTCTGAGGAAACTCGGAGAATGCCCACTTCATGACCATCAAATGCTTCATATTCTCTCTTTCTTGTTCGCTATCTTCGTTTGGAAAGTTGTATTGCCCCTCACGGAACCTGTGGTACCTATGGCCATTCTCAAATGCGTAATCTCTGATGGATGAGGCCATGGAAGTGCTTGCAGAGCCTCGCATGGAGTCCGTCTCGTACCCCGCATCTGATTGTCCATCGATACCAGAATCAATATCAATCTCTTGTTGTGCCTGCTGAACAGCGTCGATGTTCTCCAAATCCTGCGCAGCCTGTTCTTCGGGTGATAATTCGGAATATGGTTTGGTGGGGTTCGGGGCTTGTGTGGAGACGACGGAAATGGCAGAATCGTGAGGTGACGGTGCTGGTCGCATATTTCGAGATGTGAAGGTTCGGGAATTTGTAGAAGTGCTTTCCAGTCGAATTCGTTCAAGCGGTGCCGAGGTCTCAAGATCAAGTCTTGACGTCGTGTTCGAAGCTGGGAGAAATGTTTCTCATCTGTCCGAGGTACGTCGCGCAGAGTACGGGTAAATCTGCTGGGTTACTAATGTTGGCATGGGATCGTGCAACATTTCCGGCCACAAGATTCGAGGAGGGGGGGGGTACAATAGAGTTTTTGAGAAATGTTTCGAGTGTGGGATGAGGACATGGAGATGTGACAGGGTCAGAAGTTGAGCGAAGAACACTGACGGGAACTGTGGGTTGATTTCAATATGTGACTAGTGAGTTTATCGTGACGGACCGAGACGAAGCAGTTCCCCGACGCATCAGTAGGTACGGAGGTACCTCGCAGACTTTCTTCTCCAACACCAAGTGTGGAGAGTGGAGAAACGCTTGGTTGGATCAAGAGCCCAAGTGGCGGACGTTGGCGTTGCAGCGGGTGGGCTAAATCTGGCGACCTATTCCCTAGCGTTCTTGCGTTGAGGAGATCGGGTTTCCTTTTGCTCGACGATCGTAGATATTTGTTTCCTGTTTTTAGACAACACTGCCAATGCCAATCTAAACATCTAAACCAGCAACAGCGAGGAATCTCTCAACCCAATAAACTGGTCATGTAGCAATTTTGGTTATGGTCGGGTTGTGCGCGGAAAGGGGATTAGGGCGTTGCGCTTTGAGAAAAAGAAAATACTCGTACACCTCTGGAAATGCGGCCCCGCGTTTGAGAGTCGCGGATGCCAATCCAGCCACTGCTACAAGTATTCGCAATGGCAAATCGAAACCGAACCCCCATATGGTTGTATACATGTACATATTTTATCCTGGAAGAACATCAACACCTTCATTCAACTGAATAGACTGCTAGACAAGGAACTTTGATGCCATTGTGGAACCACTCGGTTTGAGGATACTGCTGCTTCCCAACACCAAATTCAGACAGCTTCCCCTGCTGAGCTGCAATCGCCCAGTGTCGTACATCTGCAATTCACAACTGATGATTCAACAATTATATCCGGTCCACCAACTCCAGGCGAAGCGCATGCCAACCTGGAACACTTGTGGGTGGAGTTCATTGATTCGGGGGAAGGAAGGGGATTTCGAATCTCGTGAGCTCTTCCTGTAGTGCACTTCGAAGAAGAATCGCTGGAGGCAAAGTCGCTTTAAGAATAAGCCTGTTTGGAATGTCAGAACAGTTTATTAGATGCGATTCCAAGGAAAGCTTACATTGTTTTCTCTCGCAAAGCACGGCGGAGAACTGGGCCTTCCCAATCAGAGCTTTGAACTAGAGCACTCTCTGATTGAGATTACCCTGGCATGGACTTTGTCAGTTGGTTCTGCAGATTTGGCATATGAAAAAGGGAGATAAAGCAACGGTAATAGTCGTTCTGTCTTGTTGTTTGTTGAATCTTGATGCGATATGGAAAGAAGGTTTTAGGGGTTTGACCAAGGTCGGAACATCATCGGCTAAACTTTAGGCCTCCTTAGGCTCCTCCTTTCCTCCCTTTCCTCATGCTTCCCAAAACCTCACAACTTCTTTTCAGCCAAAACACAGACCACAACAATTCAGAGATCAAATATTCTTTTCTAGTAAGAACAAGCTGAGCCGGCTCCCCTATTCATTCTCGCTTAGCAAAAAGAGTTGTGTAATCAGCGGTCCCGCCCAAACGGGGCGCTGAGAAGGGGACCGAGAACTTTCAAGTCAGATCCTAACGGATACCCCTAGTACCATTGCAAACAGTCAGAAATCCAAGCTGGGGACTCGGAAAACTTACAACGAGATCCTTGGATAATGACTTCCGAAATCTGTCATGAGGTTCTGGGGCGCTTCTCCCAAAGGCCAGTGGGCACTCATCTCCAGAAAAGCACAGCAGGCTAAGTCAATTCAAGCTTCATCCAACTCCCAACCAGTACGAGAAAGTGGTCTCCAACTCATTTCTCTCTTGATATTCAACAACCCCACATCCCAATCACATCGTTTGTGGGGCCCGCCCTCATTGCCATCATGGGGATACAGCAAGCAGCAAAACGCGGGGTGATCCACTCGTCAACCTCGAAAGTGCGGGGAACGAAGTGAGATACTCCGTACCTTCAGGTCTCCACTGCCCAGTGGGATTCCGTGGTATATCATTTCTCGCTGCCAATCAGCACGTCCAGTGTGTGAACCTGCGTGAACCTGCGTGAACCTGCACCTCATGCATGCCGAATAGCCGAGCGAGGCCCTTCCGGAGGCACGTTCGCTATAATAAGATTCCACCCTCATCTAGGCTAAGAAGGCATAAAGCGCCGCCGCTACTTTCCACACGTGTACTAGTACTAGTAAGTATATATATATATATATAAGCCTCGTAGAGCGGTTTTAGTAAAAATATAGCCTTATATAACGTCTGACTACTAGAATAAGTTCTAATAAATAGAACTTATAACTTATAACTAAGTACTAGAATAAGTTCTAATAATTAGAACTTATAACTTACTACTAGAATAAGTTCTAATAATTAGTACTTATAACTTACTACTAGAATAAGTTCTAATAATTATAACTACTAGAATAAGTTCTAATAAATAGAACTTATAACTAAGTACTAGAATAAGTTCTAATAATTAGAACTTATAACCTACTACTAGAATAAGTTCTAATAAATAGAACTTATAACTTATTACTAAGTACTAGAATAAGTTCTAATAAATAGAACTTATAACTTATTACTAAGTACTAGAATAAGTTCTAATAATTAGAACTTATAACTTACTACTAGAATAAGTTCTAATAATTACAACTTATAACTTATAACTTACTACTAGAATAAGTTCTAATAATTAGAACTTATAACTTACTACTAGAATAAGTTCTAATAATTAGAACTTATAACTTATAACTTATAGTTCTAATAAATAGAACTTATAACTAATTACTAGAATAAGTTCTAATAATTAGAACTTATAACTTATAACTTACTACTAGAATAAGTTCTAATAAATAGAACTTATAACTTATAACTAAGTACTAGAATAAGTTCTAATAATTAGAACTTATAACTTACTACTAGAATAAGTTCTAATAATTAGAACTTATAACTTACTACTAGAATAAGTTCTAATAATTAGAACTTATAACTTATAACTTACTATTAGAATAAGTTCTAATAATTAGAACTTATAACTTATTACTAGAATAAGTTCTAATAATTAGAACTTATAACTAATTACTATAATAAGTTCTAATAATTAGAACTTATAACTTACTACTAGAATAAGTTCTAATAATTAGAACTTATAATATACTACTAGAATAAGTTCTAATAATTAGAACTTATAACTTATAACTTACTACTAGAATAAGTTCTAATAATTAGAACTTATAACCTCCTACTAGAATAAGTTCTAATAAATAGAACTTATAACTTATTACTAAGTACTAGAATAAGTTCTAATAATTAGAACTTATAACCTATTCTTAGAATAAGTTCTAATAATTAGAACTTATAACTTATAACTTACTACTAGAATAAGTTCTAATAATTAGAACTTATAACCTCCTACTAGAAGAAGTTCTAATAATTACAACTTATAACTTATAACTTACTACTAGAATAAGTTCTAATAATTAGAACTTATAACCTATTCTTAGAATAAGTTCTAATAATTAGAACTTATAACTTATAACTTACTACTAGAATAAGTTCTAATAATTAGAACTTATAACCTCCTACTAGAATAAGTTCTAATAATTAGAACTTATAACTTATAACTTACTATTAGAATAAGTTCTAATAATTAGAACTTATAACCTATTCTTAGAATAAGTTCTAATAATTAGAACTTATAACTTATAACTTACTACTAGAATAAGTTCTAATAATTAGAACTTATAACCTCCTACTAGAA
>LLCB01000140.1:0-144229 GCA_001414345.1 Hymenoscyphus infarciens
ACCTGGTTGTGGCTCAGTTTGACAGGACGGGAAGTCGGAGCTTGTCCCTCATGCACAATGACAGCTCTCCTCTTCTCAACTTCTTCCTGCAGGGAACCTTAAGGAAGGGATCATGCTCACCCCATACTAGTATTAAGGTCAGACCAGCTGCAGACCTTTTTAATTTATCATAAAGGAACCATTTCCCTCCCCCCACCATCCCACCATCACATCATTTTTTTTTTTTTGGACCCTGAGAACCCTAGAATTTTAGCTTGAAGCTTAAGTCTTAAGTTGGAACACAAGATTGTCTCTCTACTTCTGCTTCTATCTCTGCTCGACAGAAAAAGATACGTGCCCCACTTCGTCCTTTCTCCAGTCGCGCTGTGCAGGTGATGGTGCCCTTTCCTCCTCGGTCTTCACGCCATTAGATATCTAGTACGCTTGCGCTTGCGCTCGCGCCTGCGCTACCTTGTTAATTCCAATGACACGGTACCTAGGTATCAATTCCTCTGAAATTCTTCTGGCGGGCTAGATGATAGACGATAGATGATTTATATCCTCATAAAGTAGGTCATTTGGCTGACCCCCCCCCCAGCTAAGCCTGCGCTTGAGAGTCGAAGCTAATTAAATCCCTCTCGAAGCACACCACGCGAACGGCAACTACGATACATTTTGACCTCAGAATCCGTCGTACACCTCACGCACATCGGCTCCCATTACCTTAGTCCAGTCCCCTCGACACTCCTTCCCCCACACTCTAGCGAGGTAGCTAGTTTCCTACCCTCCAACCCTCGATGTATTTAAAGACCGCGAATCTCCTCTATTATATCTACCACATCACTTGAATTCGCAGATTCAGTATTGCCGCATTTCGACATCCTGCCACTTGCTATTCCCACCATGGACCCCGACTCGGCAGCCAACGCTATGTTTGACATGGACATGGAAATGGAAATGGACATGGACATGAATTACGCCCGCTTTCCTCCTGCTTATTCAGACCCCAGCACCGTGGATTACATTGATCCTGGCTTCCCATTCTTCGACCTAACAGACTTCAATGATAATGTCCCTGCTCAATCTTACATTGACCCCAGCGCCATTGTCAGTACTCCTCCTCTGTTTCTTTCTTTCTCCCCTGCCATTTTCAATTGACCCAAAAGTTTGGATCAATTGGAAGACCAGAGAACGATTGACCAACCCCTTTTGGTTAATCGTTCGTTTGGTTATCCCATTACCATATTGCCAATCCCATTACCATATTGCCAATCCCATTACCATATTGCCAATCCCATCACCATATTGCCAATCGCACCATGACACCCAAGCTAAGCATCAATTACAGATCCAACAGCAGCCTCCTCCACAACCCGGCCTCTTCCAAAATGTCGGAGTAAACGAGCCTTTCAACTTTGGTATGGAAGGCCACATCAATGCTCCTCCCAGCACCTTCCAACAAAACGACAACCCCGGTTATGCCGCCAACGCGGATGCCCAGATGGAAATCCAACATGCCTACAGCCCCCCTTCCGAGTACAGCTTCTTGGGAAGCACTCCTGACCTTCATTCCAACGAGACCCCGCCCACGGGTTATTCTTCCTTGAATAATAGCAGACCCGCATCCAGCGAGAGAATGGAGGGTCCCTCCAGGGCGCCCACATATGCGTCCTACCCCCCTCCTTCTCTCGCGGGCCCATCTTCCATTCTCAACAGCGCAGTTGCACCAGCCACCGCACCCAAAACACCACAAAAAAGGGGACGCAAGAAGAAGCCACTGGGCACAACAGAAGAACAAAGCAAGAGGAGAGCCGAGTTTCTCGAACGCAATCGCACTGCAGCTTTCAAATGCCGCACCAAGAAGAAGGCCTTGGACGCGCGACTCCAACAGAGGGTGCAAACCTTGGAAGGTGAAAACCAGGGTTTCAAAGTGACCGTTCACGCTCTCTGTTCCGAGTTGGAGGTCTTGGTCTTGCAGGCGAAGAAACATGCCGAGGGAAAATGTTGTGCCGACGATGTCCAGGCTGTCGTTCAAAGAGCTACTGCTGCTTTGGAGGCGAGTAGGAGTTGGTCTCGGGCTCCTTCTTTCACTCTGCAATCTTCCGAGGAGGAGGGGGTGGAGATGGGTGAGGATGAGGGGGATGGTAGCATTGATTTTAATGCTCTGGATGCTGTCCATCACTCTTAGTTGGTCCCTCGGTTTTTCTTTCCACCCGAGGCTGGGTCTTTGAAGGAGGATTGAAGTAATGCCAGTTTCTTTTTCACTGCTTACGCGAAACTTTTCTGCGTATACCCACGCGCGGGTGAGAGACTTGAAAACGATACCATTGCATGGCACCGGCGCAAACCGGGGGGGGGGGGCATCTTGGTTCCCCCTCTTTTCCTTTGTTTAAATTACTATTATAGGGGTCTTTTCTTGCTGAATCGACTTGCAGGTCGGGAATCCAATTGCGTTTCCCCCCCCCCCCCCCCCCCCCCCNTCCCCCCCCCCCCCCCTCCCCCCTTCAGGATGGCTCGGGTTTTGGCTGGTTCAACGTGGGTGGTTCGGTTACCAAGGACTTGGGCCCATTGCTTTTTTTCTTCTTTTGTTTGTGTACTTGCTCCTAGGTGGGGGGAGGATCCCGGCCTGATAATTTTTAATTCTTTGTATATAAAAAAAATTCAATGCTATGGTGTTGAATAAAATAGTTTACCCGGGCTGCTTTTTCGATGTGAAGTGATGTGAAGTGAGGTGATGGGAAGTGATGGGAAGTGATTCGCTAACCGGGAAATCGGGATATAGAGATATTTTCTTTCTTGTCTTGTAGGATGGATGAGATGTCTATATATTTTTTTCTTCTACGAGATTATGGGGTTACGCGGTTACGCGGTTACGCGGTTACGCGGTTATACGGTTACGCGGTTACCAGGGTGGAAGGAATTCATAAAGGAATTCATAAAGGAATTCATAAAGGAATCGTTTTTACATGGTATGCCTTGAGATTCTCTACTAGATGGATAGATTCTGATTGCCTTTTTTTTCTTCATGATTTTTAGGATTTTTATGATTGATATGATTTTCATGATTGACAGGTCTCAGTGTGTCTGGGTATGGGTTTGAGTGTGTCTTAGTTGGTCTGGGTATGGGTTTGAGTGTGTCTGAGTGGGTCTGGGTATGGGTTTGGGTTTGAGTAGGCTTGAGTGGGCTTGAGTGTGTCTGGTTTGGGTATGGGTATGGAATCCAGTGGAGAAGATTCGATGGAGAGATAGAGATTATGATGTCGTTGAGAGAGATGTTTATTATGTCGTAAGAGTATATTTGTCGTAAGAGTATATTTGTCGTCATGAGGGACTTGGTTAGTTTGAAGTTTTGATATGTTTAAGTTTGTGTCGGAGGTTCAAGCTTATTTAAGCTTATTTAAGCTTGTTTAAGCTTGTGGCGAGGGTTTAAGTTTATTTAAGCTTGTGGCGAAGGTTTAAGTCATGTCAAAGGTTTCGAATTTATTTCCGTCTTAAGCTTGCTTGCCCCTGTTACGTACGTCCAAGTAGGTAGGCTATGGTGGCTATGGTGGCTATGGTGGCTATGGTGGAAGAATCATTGATTGCTTGATTCATTGTGGGGCGGTGGTGACATGGTTAGTCCTTTTTTTTTTCTTAGGGGGGCGTGGGGGTGTTGGGCGGATGTATGAGGGTTTGAGGTTGGGAGTTGGGGGTAGGGAGTAGGGAGTTGTGGTGCTTGTAATGCTAATACTCGGTACTTTAAGGTTGAGGCTTCGGTATAGTTAGTGCTGTTTGGGAGCCGTGGTGAACCGAACTGGTGGGATGGTCTTTGGGTTGGTGTGTTCTTGGGTTGGTGTGTTCTTGGGTTGGTGTGTTCTTGGGTTGGTGGGTGTGCAAAAGGTTTGAGTTATTTTGGTCATACCTAGGTAATCATTGCCCAATTTACGGTGAGCGAACAGATAGAGATATAGTGCTTGCGTATGTCAAAAACTTGTTATTTTAACTTTGAGGCCTCGGTATAGTGCTGTTTGGGAGCCGTGGTGAACCGAACTGGTGGGTTGGTTCCTGGGTTGGTGTGTGTTGGTGCGTGTTGGTGTGTGTGGAGGGACTTGTGAGTTGGGGTGTCTAGGGTCTCCGCATTACATTCGGGGTCACTGGTGTTATCTCTGGTTGTAGTGGGGGTTTTTTTTAGCTTGTGGTCGGTCACACGTGGAGAGATTTTTGGAAATGGTGCGTGTTTTTATAGGGCTGAGTTAGGGGTTTTCACTAGGATGGATTCGACTTGCCGACTCCCTCCCGGCTGGGATAGGGCTGAGTTCTAATGTGACCTCATTTCTTTCTCCACGTTTTTTAAGCTTTTTGTCTGCGGGGGTCGGTTAATTGTGGGTGTGGGTTAGGTGAGTTAGTTGATTTTGGGGAAGGCAAACTTCTCGGCTATTTTACCTAGTTGGTGCTGTGACCTCATTTGTTTTTTCGATGGGGTGGTATTGGGAGCGGTTTGGGGGCACGCAGCATGGCGTGGTATTGTAGGGGTATTGTGGAAGAGGTTACCCATGATGTAAAGGTACTTCTGAACGCTTGGGAATGCAGTAGGGGTTATTGTGGCAGTGTGAAAATTTAGGGGTGCTGCTTCTTGCCGATAGAGTATTTTTGATCCTTGGTGGTGGCGACATCCTGGGTTTCTGGTTTAGGTCAGCCACTTTTGTTCGTGGGTGTGGTTACTTAGTATGGATGCTTATGGGAACAAGGTATTCTCGCGTTTGTGCTATTTTTAAGAGCATGAGATTGGGGTTTCGTTGGTTTTGAGGTAGGTGGTCGGGGGGGGGGGGAATCTTGGTTTTGGGCTGATTGAATGTGGCGAAAATTGGACAGCTTCGCTGGATGATACGCTGTGGTAAGCGGGTCTCCATATTGGAGTCGGGTAATAGCCATTTGGGAAATAGATTATGTTTTTGGGAAAGTAAACATTAGTTATTGTGTTGTAGATTTTTGTACATATTTATGTGATGGAAAGAAATGCATAAAAAGCTTTAAACACGCTGACATATACTTAGGTTTCTATTCTTGAGAGGTTGGGCGTGGTATATTAG
This sequence comes from Hymenoscyphus infarciens, assembly GCA_001414345.1. Lineage (NCBI taxonomy): Eukaryota > Fungi > Ascomycota > Leotiomycetes > Helotiales > Helotiaceae > Hymenoscyphus > Hymenoscyphus infarciens. Next base: position 5,049 of record LLCB01000140.1, read on the forward strand.
GTTTGGGACTATTTCCACAGCGCAGGCAAGGTCCGTAGGAAGCCGTATGAGTTTGACAGGGTCACGGGAAGGGTTCAAATTTTGTTATTTTTTAAAAAGAAGCGAAAACTCATCTTCTTTATCCTTACAATTTGATGCTTTCTTTTCACTTCTGGACAGCTGAATTTGTCGATCGAGAAGAAATACTTTCTTATATATCTTAGATATTCTACTATTTATAGACTTAGGCACTAACTATTACTATCGATAAAATATCGAGGGACTCTCTAACGATTATCGTATCGAGTAGAACTTAACTAATAATATACTAGATATCTATCGATATATCGAGTTATATAAACGCTAAAGAATAAATCTATATTAATAGCTAATAGTATCTATAGGCTCGACTTTAAGCAAAGTTATATACTTCTTATTAATATAAGTAAGTGCGTAGTACTCTTAAAGTAATTAATCTATGTTTATAGATATTTTAGTTAGATAAAAGAAAATTAGCTTTTAGAAAAAATATAATTTATATTTACGATATAGAGCTACTAGCTTGAAAAAGCTAATATATATCGATAATCGTCTCTTTTTTACTAACGAGAAATCGCGCCAATCGTATCAGAGTAAAAAAGTATCGATTGTATATCGAGAGCCGATTATCGATAGATATAAAAGTAACGGTGCTCAAGTCTGACTCTTTGATAATTTATAAACATCTAAAATTTTGACAAGTTCGGAAAGGTATAATATCTCCGATTTTGTAGGTTTTTCTCAATATAAACATACATTTCTTAATATTTTGATAGTTTTGATAGGTCTAGGATGATTAAATAATGAAACAAGTTATTATAGTGATACTTCCCAAATTATATTTAGGAAAAGCAAGAAGTTAACCTTTTAAATTTTCTAACGGTTTCACACAATTGAAATGAGATCGGTGTAGCCAGAACAATGCCAAAATTTCTTACTTTGCTAGCTCAGCAGAAAAAGTACAGAGAACATTTCCCAATGGAGAATAGTATTTCTTCAAGATTTTAGGGAAGCAACTGTTTGGTCTTGTTCTCTTCGTTTTGTTCGCCAATCTTGGTAAGATTCTATCGACTCAACTAATGGGAGCGACAATAGCAAGGCACGTAGTATGGCACGAAGAAATATTTCAGGATTTGTATTCATTGCAGGTTGACTCTTGACAATTACTTAAAGCGGCATCGGTGTGTAGTCTTATGTTCCCTTATAGCGCCATACGCTGTTTCTCCATATAAACCACCTAAAAGAAAGCGACAGCAAATGAAGGTAGTCCAGTTGGGGAGAAACCAGCTAGAGTCCCTGGGTTGGAGGGCACATTGGAAAACGTCTGTCATACTACAGGTATCTGTTTTCTTGGTTGCGTATTAGCCGGAAACTCGTAGTGACTATATTCTCTAGGTACGCTAGAAATGAAAGTTGTTTGTAGGAGCTAGAACTGTGTTTGATAGGTCCCAAGGGGTTGTAGAAGGTAGGAGTCTCATCGCCATTATTGGGGTTGTTCTTGGTACCTTTTTGTTCCACAGTAAACCAAGTTTGTAATTCCATAGACCTCCTGATGTCAATAAAGCACCCCAAAAGCTTAAGCGAGTTCTCCCTTTCCAATGAATAAGAAAGAATTTCCTTCCTTCCTTGTTCTCTTGAAAAATGAAAGAATATATAAAAACCTCTCTGAGAACGTAGAATAGGACTATAATGAACAATCACTGTCGTTGTCTTATGTTTCAGAGGCTAGAAGATGATTACCCAACTAATTCCAATTCATGTAAGAGTCGCGACTATGCATTGTCACAAAAACGCGGGTTTGAACTCCAGTGTATAGGAAGTCTTTATAAAGTTGTGTTTTGAGTAAAGTGGGAAGATAAAGTGAAGGTATTGGACAGAAAAATTACTATGCTTCAAATTTTCTCCTTTTTACTACTACGCAAGTGAAGTACACTGACCGAGACCGCGCACTAACCCCGACAATCGAACTTTATATACTCGCTTGTCTACTACCTACATGGAACGCTCATAATGAGTAGAATAGAGGTCTCCAAAACAAGTAACAGAGAAAAGTTAACCTTTTAAGTCTTTTATCAGTAGTAAGGACCCTCGCGGTAGGTGTGTATCAAAAGTAGCAGTAAAGATCAATTATATTCAAGTACCTTACGACAATTAGCCTTGCTGAACCTAATCTAAGTTGTTTTGATTTCTTGGGACAATTATGATACTTGAGTTGTCTCAATCAATCCACTTACCTATCAGAGAAAAGAAATATAGCTTTGCTACCTGTAGCAACATGGCACATCATAAACACAAAGCAAAAACCACCATGGCCCTGAAAACATTCAACCTCACTCGAAAGTACGGAAACACATTTCTCATGTGTTGCTCAAATTATTTGCTACATAACCTCTGCCATTCATCATCAGCACTACAACAGCGCACTTCAAAGCTCTACATAAACCAAAGTCCAACTCTTCGGGACTAAGCTGCAAGTATGCTGCGAGTAATCTATTTTAGTAAGCTAGTAAGTTAACAACAAGTATTTCCATTCTTATTAATTTTCCACCGCGTCATCATGTTTTCTTTTTCTCCTTCCATTTCTTAGGGGTGGTAATTACTAAGAAAAGTTTCGTTGCGGTACTCAGACTGTTGCTGGAAAAGACTTTGAAGAATCCTGGGTTGATCGTCGATCATGTATTCCCGGAGGATGAGAGAATTAATATCCCCACCCTCTTCCTCTCTAACTCAATTTGCGAGTAAGCCAGTAGGTATGCCAGTAAGCATCTAGTAAGCCACCAGTAACGCGGTAAACCACCATCTCAAAAATCCCAGCCACTCACGTGACGTCTACCCCTCTATTCCCCCTTTTGGACTGACGTGCATATTTTGTTGTTACCTACTAAATTAACAGAAGAAAACTAGAATGTGGATCAATTTAAGATTTATCTACAATTGGCTTCTTCTGATGGTACACCAAAAGACAAGGAGCGTATGAAGGGATACATATTTATGAGGGAGATTTTTATTTCATATCGTATATCCATAAGAAATTCTATGAAGCCACCCCATCCCAGGTAAACCAGGCAAACACAAAAGAGGGAAATAAACCACAACCCCTAGAAGCCCATATACTATTCAAATACAGTCTTTCAATCCGTCTAACAATCAAACATAAGAAAACCCAAAAGCAAAAATCTCAACACCTAAAAGAAATTCTTCCCAATTCTACTCAGTCTCAATCTCCTCACAAACCAACTCTCCAAGCGCACTCAAAGTAGTACTCTCAGCCAACAATGTAAGGAAAGGAATATCCACCTTGAAAGCCTGGAAGAACCAAGTACGGAACTCAGCAGCCAACATACTATCCATACCAAATCTTGCCAAAGATCTCTTGACATCAATCTTGTCGAGTTGAAGCAAGACCAAGTTGGAGAATCGCCTGAGAATCAATCCCATAACGGCATCGAAGACATCTCCGCCATCCTCAAGAGCAGCTGCGAGTTCGGCTGGGAGACCAGAGTTGCTCTTCAAATCGCCATCAGCCTCGCTGTCGAGGGCAGCGGCGAGAAGACTGGCACGGGGATCGTTGAGTGTTGGGTTGGTACCGGCGAATCCTGCTTTTCGGAGGGCTTTCATACCGAGGGGCTCAAGACCGGTGAGGACGTGGCCGGCTGCCTTCTTGTCGTAGACGGTATCACCCTTATAGGAGAGTGAGATATCAACGATTTGGAGGAGTTCATCCTCATTGATGGCTTGGATACCCTTTCTCAAGAGGAGAGCTTCAATCTCAGGGTTCTCATGGAGATATCCGACTTCAGAAATCATACCAAGACCAATGGAGATACCAGGGAGACCCTTGCTCTTGAGGAAACGAGCAAAGACGTCCAAGAAGTAGTTGGCAGCGCAGTAGTTTCCTTCAGTGGCGGTACCAACACTTCCTGAGACGGAAGAGGTCATGAGGAAGAAGTCGAGGTCGTTGGAGCGGCCCTCAATTGCATTGTACAAGTTCCATGATCCCACGAGCTTGGGGTCGATACCGGTGTGCCAGTAATCGATGGACATGCTGGTCCAAAGTGCCTCGTCGAGACCCATTGCTGCTTGGACAACACCACCAATTGGTCCCTTGATGATATCGACGGCCTTCTTGACATCGGCATAGACACCGACATCACCACGGACTACATCGACATGGGCTCCGGATTCCTCCAAATCGTCGACAAGAAGTCGTGCGGGTTTTCTATCGGTACCGCTACGACCAATGAAGACGAATTTCTTGGCACCTCTCTTTACCATCCATTTCGAGATACTTCGTCCAAGACCACCGAGACATCCGATCATGAGATAGGTCTTCTCTGGGCTGAAAGAAGAATCGAATTTCGAAGGTAGAGTCTGGAAGACTTGTTAGCTTTGCACTGTGTGAGGAATGTTGTGGATAACTTACTGGAATCATGGAGTCGTTATTCTCGAGAGAAATTGCGATCTTACCCATACGGTTACCGAGACCAAAGTAGCGGTAAGCTTGAGTAATCTCAGAAACATCGAAAACTTTCAATGGCTCGACTGCTCGGATCTTCTTGTGTCTATAGAGGGACATGGTTTCGGCGACGAGGCTTGACCAAACACTGTAGAGCTTAGGATTGGAAGCATCATAGAGGAAACTCAAATCGAAAGCAGTAAAGGTAACGTTCTTAGTGAACATCTCCATGTCAAGTTTACCGGCGTCAACAATATCACGCTTTCCAACTTCAACAAATCTTCCGAAAGGAGCACATGCTCTCCAACTGTCGTGCAAGAGATCACCAGTGAGAGAGTTGAGGACAATATCAACACCTCGGCCGCTTGTGGCAGCGAGGATATCAGTGAGGAAAGAAGAGTCACGAGAGTTGAAGATGTGGTCTCTGTTCAAGCCGAACTCCTTGACAAGGTAGTCCTTCTTGGCCTCGGTACTGACTGTTGCGTAGATATCGGCGTTGATGAGCTGAGCGATTTGAATTGCAGCTATACCCAAACCACCAGCTGCAGAGTGGATGAGAACAGACTCGCCATCTTGGATGTTGGCACGGTTGTGGAGAGCGTAGATGGCTGTGGAGAAGGCAATTGGAAGAGTGGAGACAACATTGAAGTCCTCGTTATCTTCAAGCTTTTGGCAGGCCCATTCTGGGAATTGCTCATGGGTCAAGAAGTGACCGGGACCCATGACCACTACACGATCACCAACCTTGAGTCGGTTAATGTTATCTCTAGCGACTCTGGTAACGACGCCACTGCATTCGAGCTTGCAGCCAGCATCCTTGGTCTCGACTTTACCAGCGAGGGCATAGAAATCCTTTGCGTTCAAGCCGACAGATTTGACTTCAACCTCAACAGTGCCAGCGGCAAGAGGAGAGATATCTGGTCTCTCTTCCTTGAAGAACAAACTATCAAACTGACCAACAGTGCCAATGGCGAGACGTGCTGGCTTGGCATCCTTGAGGGAAGTGAGTTTTGGAATCTCGCCTTGCTTCTCACGGAAAGTGCGGTTCATGTTCTCTTCTGGAACCATTCGGCTGACGTGGAGGATTTCTCTCTGCAAGATAAACTCGAAATCGGTTGGGTCGATCTGGTGGGCATCCTTGAGGAATTTGTTGATTGTTTGCATGGAATCCACGCTCTGTTGTGGAGAGTCCAAATCCAGAGTGATGAATTTCAAAGATGGCTGTTCGAGCATGAGTGCACGGGAAAGACCGGAGATCAAGGAGAAATCTGGTCGCTCTCCCTCGAAATTGTTACCGCCAGTGAACCAGACGAGGTTGAGTGCTTTGTCGGTCATTATCTTGACCTTGACCATCTCAGCGGCAGTCAAAGTAGACATGACAGGGCGGCTGAGCTCAATGGTGGAGATAATGGTGGACTTTGGTTTGACAGCAGCCTCAGTCAAGCTGTGGAGAGTAACACGCTCAATGGTTTGGCCAAGGGTCTTGGAGAGGTTCTTGATCAAGACGTCGTTGAAAGCTTTTTGTCCAGCCTCCTCGACAACGAGAATGTCGCGTGACTTAATCTTGGCCGCTTCAGTTGGAAGTAAGGTGGAAATGGCAATGGTCTTGTCAGCAATGGTAGAGAAACCCTCGAATGACTTGTACTTCGATGATTGGACTAGGAGCTTTCCGCCTGGAGCAAGGAGTTTAGAAAAGGTGGCGAAGTCTTGGCTGTCAAACCCGCTTGGTACGACAACAACATCGTATTCTCCTTCGGTCTTGCTCTTGCTTGCCTTGGGTTCGTTGAGAGATTGAAGGGTTTCGACATTCTCGACAACGAGTTCGTTCTTCTCGGAGAAGTGAGCTCTGGCATATGATCGGAATCGTTTGAATGGGGTATCCACGCGGAGAACACCCAAAAACTCCTTGCTGAGGTCTAGTGGGGTGTTTACATCCAAGATTTTGAGACCTGGATCCTTGTGTGCAATGAGATCCAAGGCAGCAACGAGTTTTGCATCCTGGGAACCGGAAAGGGCGAGATGCTCAGCGAAGCTTTGGCTTGAAATGATGGACACATCTGGCTTCCAAAGCAACCTGAGCATAGGCTCACGGTCTTCTTCCTCTTCGACTTGAGCAGCCCCTTGATATCCAGTGGCGTGGACGTCCTTGAGGTAAGCGCATGTTTGACCTTGTCCATTGCGCATAGCAGCAGTGATAACAATCGCAGAGAAACCAACCCTCTCAGCAGATGTATCAATCAACCAATCCTCTCCTGCTGGAGTCTTTGGTGTCTGGAAGTATGCCTCACCAATAGAAACTGGAACATTGGCACCGAGATCCTTGATCACACCGGAGGTACCAGCGATGATACCAGCTTGCAACATAGCATCGATAGTGATTGGGTGGATGACATATTGAGATTGAGTTGTCTTCCCCTCACCGCCACCTTGCAAAAGTTGTGTCTTTGCGATAGCGTGTCTGCCAGTCTTGGATCTTGGAGTCTGGATTTCTTTGATGGAGGTGAAGGCAGGGCCGAAGTTAAGGCCGACCTTGATGAATTGCCCATACCAGTTTCGCATGGCGAGACCTTCAAGATCTACCTCAGAAGGAAGAATTGAGGCTTTGAGATTGTCTGAGGTGTCCTCGATGCTGATCTTTCCAGCGGCATGGGTAGTGGATAGCTCGTCCTTGTAGCTCGTGATCTCAAATTCCCACCAGCTCTTGGAATTGGTTGTGCCTGAAATTGCCATGGGGCGGAGAGTGGTGAAAATCTCAGCTCCTCCATCATTTGCATCAGCAGACAGAACGAATGCCTTGAGAATTTGAACATGACGAAGACTGAAAGATGGAGCGTCTGCAACGGTCTGACCAGCAACCTGGCATGCTGCCTCAATAGCCATGGCAACATAGCCAGCTCCTGGGAAGACGACTGTCTCTTCCAACTTGTGATCTTTCAACCACGGGACGTCTTCAACCTTGAGAATGTTTCTCCAAGATGTTTGCAAGCCATTGCCACCTGGAATTTGAGAACCAAGAAGATCGTGGTGAGGGTATTTTCGGTTTCGGAACTCGACACTTGAGCGGCACTCATTCCACAAGAGGTTTTCGTAGGTCCATGCATATGGTGGAAGATCTGGGAGAACTTTGCCTTGTGAGTTCTGAGCATATGGCGAATCATGGGAGGCTTGCGAGGTGATTGATGCTTCAACATAGTTGACTTGGGCAAAGTCAATGTTGTGGCCGTAGAGGAAGAGTTGGCCGACCAGGTTCAAGACACAGGTGACAGCGTTCTTTCCTCGGGTGAGGGCAGCAGAGTAGTGGACATCGTCTGCTTTGATGTTCAACTTGGATTTCGTTTGCTTGATTGGGAGCTCAAGAGCAGAGTGAGGACCCAACTCGATCATGTGGAATTTGGCAATCTTGAGGACTCCCTCAACGGCGTCGCTGAATCGGACAGGAGACTCCAAGTTAGAACGCCAGTAGCTGGGGAGGACCTTTCCAGTCACGGCTTCGCCAGTGACTGATGAGATCCACTGAGCACTGTGCTGTCTCCTGGATTGTGGAATACTTGGCAAGTTCTGCTCGAGGAGGTCCTCATAATCTTGTCCAAGGAGAGACATGTGATGAGAGTGATAGGCTCTTCCATCTGTGGCGAGTTTTCGAGCAAAGGTGCCAGCCTCTTGCAGCTTAGCGAGGAGCTTGTCAATTCCGTAGGCATCTCCACTGATAGTGACACTCTCAGGGGAGTTGATGCATGCAACGCGGATGGCTGTGGACAGACCAAGAGCGTCAATCTCAGCCTGAGCCTGCTCCTTTCCAAGACCAGCAGCCATCATTGCTCCTGGAACTGGGTTCTTGCTTTCGCCAACAACGTATCCACGATAATATGCTACAATTATCGCTTCAGCTGCCGTGAGGAAACCGGCAGCGAAAGCAGCTCCAATTTCACCAGAACTGTGGCCAATCACACCCTCAGGCTTGATGCCCCACTTGGAGAGTAATTGAACGTAGGCAATTTGAATAGCGGTACAAACAGGTTGCGAACGAGTGACATGGTTGATCTTTGAAATATCCTTGGGGTCGAGGATGGCCTGTCGTAGAGTCCATTTTGGGGCATGTGGAAGAGTTTGAAGGACATTATCCAACTCCACAAGACTGCGGCGGAACGAAGGGAATTCTTCGATGAGCTCCTTGCCCATTTGTGCCCATTGAGCACCTTGTCCAGTAAAAACGAATGCGAATGGAAGTTTAGAGTAAGATTTTTCGCCCATATGTACAATGCTGTCGTGGCTGAGATCTTCCTTGAGGGTTTTTTGGCCTGCCAAAGTGAAAGCCCGGGTGGCAAGCTTGGATCGGCGTGAGCCAAGAGTGTATGCCAAATCGACCACATTGACTTCGCTCATGTCAATGGAAGAGAGGTTCTTGATTTGTCCCTCCAAAGAGGCAGGGGTGTTGGCTGAAATTGGGAGAATGAATGTAGGTCTCAGTTGAGACAATCTCTCAGATGATGGGCCATTCTTGGCTGGGATGAAGTTTTGTGCAGATTCCAAAATGACGTGGGAGTTTGCTCCTCCGTATCCGAAGGAATTGATGCCTGCCCTTCGAGTTGGTTTTGACAAGCTGAATTCTGGGTTCGCTGTGGGCCACTCGGTTTGGCCGGTGACGATCTTTACACCCCATTCCTGGGTCTTAATCTTTGGGTTGACATTCTTGACACCAATCGTTGGTGGGATTGTGCTCTTTTCGAGAGCCAGGGCAACCTTGAACATACTCGAAAATCCAGAAGCTGCCTCACTGTGACCCATATTTGTTTTGACGGAGCCAATGAGAAGTGGGTTTCCTGCGAGCCTCTTTTTGAAGACTCTGGAAACAGCCTCGACTTCAATTGGGTCTCCAACTGGGGTACCGGTTCCGTGACACTCAACGTAAGCGGTCTCGTTGAGAACGTGCTCCAAGCCGGCCTTGGCATAGGCCTTGCGGATGACTGCCTCTTGTCCATCTGCACTTGGAAGTGTGATACCATTGGTCTTTCCGTTGGCATTGACGGCCGAACCACGAATGATACCTCGAATTGGGTCGTTGTCTTCAATAGCCTTGCTGAGCCTCTTGAGGAGGACAGCACCGATACCATCAGCTCTTCCGTAACCATCTGCAGAAGTATCGAAGGTATGGCAAGTAGAAGTACCAGAAAGCACACCGGCTTTCATGGTACCCAAGTGCTGTTCTGGAGACTGGATCAAATTGGCACCAGCAGCGATGGCAGAATCACACTCGCCCGCATCGAGAGCAGCGCAAGCCATGCTTTAGGGTCTCTGTTAGCCTTGTTCGTCTTTGAATTGAGAGCTAGCGCATGAAGAAATGCTGCAATGTTTGGTGTAAGAGAATCAGGCTTTCTTCCCAGTGCCTCTTCCTTGTTGGATCTTGTTCGAGGAGATTTAGGAGAACGAGAAAGACGATCTTTGTATTGTCCTAACCCTATCGAACAATGTCCTTGTGTATTCCATAACATCTCAAGTAATGAGGGAGGAGGCGTTCTCTGAGCAAGCCCAGGTATCTTACCACAGATGCACTGCCGAAAATTGTAACGTCTCACGAAGTAAACGGGCAATCAAATTAATATGAACTTACTGTACAGCGTAGAGAGAAGAAGAACAAGCGGTATCGAGCACAACACTGCCAAGGGTTAGTGACCTGTCCGCAAAGTTGAGCAGTTTTGAACTCACCTGGGACCGAGAAGGTTGAAGACGTGACTGATCCTGTTCGACAGAATGGTCGTACCCATACCAGTGGCGTTGTATCGATGGAAGTTATCCGAGTTCTTCGCTTGCATGATCATATAATCCGTGGTGAAATTGCCGACGTAGCAGGCAATATTTGCACCAGATACTTCCTCAAGAGGAGCGCCAGCACTCTCGAAACACTCGTAGCAGACTTCAAGAAGCTTACGCTGTTGAGGATCCATGAAGGTCGCTTCAATGTTGTTGATTCCGAAGAAGCCATTATCAAAGTTTCGAATGTCTTCATTGAGGAAGTATCCGCCCTTGGTGTTCATGCTTCCAGGACGTTGAAGATTGGGGTGGTAGAAAGAGTCGATGTTCCATCGGGAACCAGGAACATCGCATTGGCCAGATTGCTCTGCCACCAAGAGTTTCCAGAGATCAATCGGGGATCTGACATCTCCTGGGAGCCGGCAGCCTAAAGGAGTATCAGAATTGTATTCAAGTTTCCAAAACAGTGGGTTTCACGTACCCATTCCAATGATAGCAATTGGCTCTGTCTCCGGGAGAGACTTGGAAATTAGAGGAGGCGATGAGGCGCCGGAGACATCCCCGCTTGAGGGAGGATCAGTCTGGAGGTAAGGAGCCATGGTAGACGAGAGTGGTAATGAGAGAAAATAGTATAGTGTATAGTGTATGTATATATTCCTCGTTGACAGCCTAACCTGGATCTGCGTCTTTCATGTGAGAATCTTGGTGTCGAGAGAGAAAACTATTAGTCTTCAGGCCGGATATATGTTCTTTATGGGCATCTCTCTGCGAGTATATTTTAGACGACTTAGATCGGAGCTGAGGTCAGAATCAAAATCTGCATCGGGTTCCGTGCAAAAGACATATAACTACACCCGAATGGTAACGGATATCCTATCTGGATTACTATGTCTTTTCAAAAAGGAAAATATAATAGGAATCCGGTCTGTAAGATGGCTGAGACAGGGGGTCGGGAAGCGGTCTCCTCCACTGCCCGGAATTCCGTGGTCTGACTTGAACTGTTATCTTAGCTGAGTCCTACATTTTGAAAAGATTGTTTAAATAGCCAGAAGAACCCTTGTCGCCTTCAAAGATCATCTAGAACAAGCGGTCTAAGGAAACAAGATGCAACAAAAGAAATTTGCACTCATCACTGGGTAATTTGGTCTCGTTGGACCGCGATTCTAAAGGATAGGTACTGACAATTTGAGCAGTTGCGGAAATGGAGGGATAGGCCACGCTCTTGCTTTCCGTCTGAGAGACGAGAGTGGGTTTCCTACTCCTTTGGAAATTTTGTCTTGCTAAACACATCCCAGATATCGAGGTCATTTCAACACTTCTACCACACGAATCGGACGATCATCTTACGTCTCGGGGCGTCCACGTTGTTCGAACGGACGTCACAAAAGATGATAGCGTTCAAGAGCTCAAAGAGTTTCTCCAGAAGCTCACGGGAGGGAGATTGGACATCTTGATCAATAATGCGTAAGATGGAACCCTTGATTAACTGCACAGCAGCTGACTTGAAACTCCAGTGGCATTTGTTAGTAAAGTTTCCTCGCCGATCGAATACATCCATTAACGATTTGATAAAGGTTATACTATGCCTGCTACAGATACAAAGGTTGCCAACGTCGAGAAGATGTTTGCGGTGAACGTTTTTGGGCCGATGCGAGTCGTACACTTCCTACACCCCATGTTGATTGAAGCAAAGGGCGTGGTGGTAAACATAGGATCCATTGGAGGAGTTTGCCCATTTGTGTACGGAGCTTCATACAATGCAAGCAAGGCTGCATTACACCACTATGGAAACACTCTGAGGGTAGAAATGCGACCTTTTGGGTAAGAACTCGACCGCGGTTTTTGAGGGTTCTCGCTAACCGAGCGTAGCGTCCGAGTTGTAAACATCATTTCCGGAGAAGTTAGCACCAACATCCTAAAAAACGATCATGGGAGATCCTTACCCCAAGGTGAGAGTTAGGTTGAGAGTCCGCTGTTTTGTGTACTGATGTCTCCCAGATTCGGTATTTTATCCAATGAATGAAGCATTCCAGGCCCATCTTCACCGGACTCCAAGTGAGTCCCTAATTTCCATTGACCTACTTATTTGCTAACCGATCTGTAGATGCCATCACACCAACTCAGTATGCCGAGGGGGTTGTCAAGGAGATCCTGAAAAAATCCCCTACAGCGTGGTTTTGGTTCGGAGCGTCCTCAGGCACAATCAGAATGATAGACGCACTGCTACCTCGCACAACTTGGGTAAGTCCTTCCTCGTAATTGATGTCCGTAAGATGGCCGTATGAGGCGACACTGACAGGGATAGGACTGGTTGTTCGGACGCATGTTTAACCTTGGACAATTGGCAAACCCTTCCCCGGGAATAAAACTCCACTAGAAATAGGCTTGTGTAATAAACATTTCATATTTACACTGTCCACAACGTTCCAAACCTGAAATCTGTGAAATAAATTCAAGCGTTGATTCTAGCGGTTGCATAGCTCACTTGAACATTGAACACCTCATTGGAGTAATATTGAAGTACTTCAGGCAATCAGCCAAAGACACTCGATGCAACCAACACCAATAGAATTACTGCAAAGCCAACCAACACGTTTGTCCCACGTGTATGAATATTCTTTGCATGGAAAGTCAGCTTCTATTTCTCAGCCTCAGGGCAGGGGAAAGACGGCTTGCGCCGTAGAGCTTCTGGCACAAATGCGTTCCTGATATGAGCACCCGCCATTTCCGGATTTCCGCTATTTCGGAGCCGTTGCTGACCGACATCATAACGGGCATCGCGTAAACCGTTGCAGGTAGGGTACCTAGGTACTTCACATATCTATATGATGCTCTGGTTTCGCTGACCAGAAAGTGGTCTGTCGCATCTGACAAAAGAAAATGAAGCTTGACGGAATAGCACTCGTTACAGGGGCCGGTAGGCAGTTCTCCCCGCCTTTCGGCCCTCCTACCTTGACAACCACCACTTCTTATGCCTGCTAAAAATGAGGATTTATCATGCTGACTCAGAGGTGTGTAGGAAGTGGAATTGGCCGTGATTGTGCGGTAGCATTTGCTGTTGAAGGTGCATCTGGTGTAGGCTTTGCAGACCTCAACCTCGCTGCCGCCCAAAGTGCTGCCCATGATGCCAGAGCGAAGGCTACCAACCCCGACTTCCGCGCCATCGCCATTGAGGTCGACGTCAGCAAGGAAGACAGCGTTATTCGTATGGTGCAAAGCGTGAAGGAGGAATTCGGACGGATTGACTATAGCGTCAACAGTGCTGGTGTGAGTTGAACCGAAAGTCTTATGATAGATGTGTATAGATGGACGAGAGTGTATGCGCTGATGACGGAAAGGCAGATTGGAGTCCAACAACCACGACCAGTCACGGACACAGCAATCGATGAATTCCAGGCCTTCTTCGAGGTCAATGTCAAAGGTACCATGCTGTGTGTGCGAGAGGTCAGCCAAGTGATGAAGAGCCAGGAACCGCGGGTGGTGGAGGGAAGAACGGGACCACGTAATACGGGTCGCGGGAGCATCGTAAATCTTGGATCTGCCAATTCCTTCGTTGCCGCTCCGGCAATTGTTCAATACACGGCAGCCAAACACGCCATCATGGGCATCACCAAGACGGCCGCCCTCGACACGTCCCCGTATGGAATTCGGGTGAACGCCGTCTGCCCATCGTGGGTAGAGACGCCCATGGTCGACCGCGCATTTGCAGAACAGCAGGAATTCTTTGCCGCTTTGGTCAAGGCCATTCCCGCAGGACGAATCGCGACTCAAGAAGAGGTTTCCGATGTGATTCTGTTCTTGTGCAGCCCGAAATCGAGCTACGTGACGGGGGTGGGATTCATCGTGGATGGAGGAACAACGCTACAAATGAAGATATAAGGCAAAGAAATGGCAATGCGTGTATACTAGAAATACAACCAAGATATCTCAATTGGAATCATCGCGACGGGTGTGTAAAACGCTTGAAGTGACTCTCGTGCTCCAAAATTCAGGTGGTTGGGGCTGGAAGACTATTTCTCCGACGTTGCGTTGCATTGCACGGACACGTGGTGTGAATTTAGCATGTTTAGACTCTGTTTAGTCATTTCTTGTGGAAGCCAAGGTCACCTGACATGTTATCCACCACAATTCTAAGGTCACCCCCCGCCAAAATTTAGAAACCTCCCTTTTAGTTTGCTCTGCCTCCTCGACACTCCATATATAATGCCATGCGGGAGATACCTATGTCTTTAAACTTGGCTTGGAAACGTGATCCCAGTTTTCTATTTAGGCCCAACATAACATGAGAAAACAAGCACCTCCCGTGGCCAATGTTTCAGGTCTTGGGTTGGTAATTCAAGATACTTATCCCACGATATCCCGTACATGGTTTTTGCCCAAACATCTGAGTATCACACCTGCCTATCTATATATTGTGGGTTTCCTTGATTTACTCTCTATCGTCAAATCAAAGGTAGGTAAGCTTATCATTTTCTCTTCAAGCTGACCCATCAAGTTCAGCTTGTCAAACCACAAAGCTTCCTCAAAGGAAATCCACGTGTTTTCGCAAATTCCCGTCGAATAGACTCCCCAAAGCTTTCCCAGCAGACCGGTATTCCGGTGGTGAGTGTGGGTGAGAGTGGTGACATGTCGGGGAGGAATCCCTCCGTGTGTAACGGTGTTGTTGGAAACTCCGGATATCGAACATTGACTGGCTTATGTCTAATCGAACGACATTTACAATTGGCAACAAAATAGGAGAGTATAACCTTGGCTAAAGTTCTGTTGAAAACTCGCAAATCGACCTGCATGATCTATCCCTTTTTGTAATATTTCAACATGGCGGGCACGTCTCAATCATGGATCGCTGCGGCATTCGCCAATCCAATTGTGCTATCTTCAATTGCTGTAACCCTCATAGTTGGCTATTATGTCAGGGCTTGGTACAAGCTTCGCATCTTTAAAGGGCCATGGTTGGCGAGCTTCTCTGAAGCGTGGCTGTTTGGAGCAACGAGTTCGGGGGATGTGCATATGAAGCTTTACGATGTCTGTAAGAAATATGGTAGGACACTTTTCTTGAAATCCTCAAATTCAAATCAGAAACGGGATATAGGCTGATAATTAATTGCTTTATGTAGGAGATTTTGCACGAGTTGGTCCCAACTGGTTGATGACCAGCGATCCCGATGTGATCCGTTACATGAGCGCTGCAAAGTACAAACATCAAAAGTCGGGATGGTATTCTGCCCTCAAGGTCGATCCATACGTCCATAGCGTCCTATCGGAGACGAATCTTGATAAGCATGACAAGCTGAGAGCCAAAATGCAAGCAGGGGCATGTCAAAAACTCCCTTGAACTATATTTAGCTAATTGATAAAAAGTACTCTCTGAAAGAAAACAGGGATCTTGGCCCCAAAATCGACTCTCAAATTGCTTCTCTTGTTGATTTGATTGAGCGAAAATATGTTTCTACAACGGCAGAAGTCAAGGCTATTGATTTTGCTCGTACTGCTCAATATTACGCCCTCGATGCCATTACTAGTATTGCGTTTGGTAAAGCATTTGGATACCTGACGGAAGACAAAGATATGCATGGTTTTATCAAAATCGTTGAAACGGAATTACCTCTTGCAACCTTCTGTGCAAATACCCCTACGCTCGGGCAAATTGTCTTTGGAAGTGGTTTACTAAATGTTCTTTGGCCAACAAGCGCGAAAGATGAGACTGGACGAGGAAAGTTGATGGGGTAAGACTTATCTTTCATTTCTCGTTCGTCTTCTAATGGTACTCAGGATTGCAAAAGAAGTCGTCTCAGAACGTATCGGTCCTAACAAGATTGAAAAAGCTGATATGCTTGGAGCTTTCCTCCGCAATGGTCTGGACCAACGTCATGCCGAATCAGAAATCTTGACAACCATGTAAGTTTCCAATGCCCTACTTAGTATTCTCAAATCCAGCCATGTACTAAGATTCGTAGTGTTGCTGGATCAGATACCACGGCCACTGCCATCCGTGCTACTATGCTTCATATCATGAGCACTCCACGAGTATACAACACAATGGTTTCCGAGATCCAAACGGCCATATCCAAAGGCACAATCTCCTCCCCAATTACCTCCGCAGAATCCAAGACCTTACCCTATGTCCAAGCCGTAATCAAAGAAGGTCTCCGTATCCACCCACCCATCACCGGATTGCTCCCCAAAATCGTCAATCCCGGAGGCGAAACCATCAAAGGAAGATTCATCCCGGAGGGCACCAACATCGGACAATGCGCATGGGCTGTTCAAAGACACCCAGTATTCGGGAAAGACGTCGAGATTTTTAGACCTGAAAGATGGACCGAGGCGAGTGATGAACATAGAGAAGAAATGACTAGAACTATGGAGTTGATGTTTGGATCTGGAAGGTTGGGATGCTTGGGTAAGGCTATTGTGCTGGCTGAGCTGGATAAGGTATTTGTTGAGGTAAGTTGCCCCCTATCTTGGAATTAAAGGGTTGCTGATGTGGGAATAGATGTTGAGACGATTCGATTTCGCTCTTATGTATCCTGCTGCTCCTTGGAGAAGTACCAATTTCACTATGTTTCTGCAGGATGAGATGTGGGTTAGAATTACGAAGCGCGAGGATATTTTGGTGGGTGAAAAGACTGCAAATGGGGATTTTGCAAAGAATGCGGGAATTGAAAGCTATTGAATTTTGGCAGGGTAGTTATAGATTATTAGATCTAATTCCCGTTTCTAAGGTGGGAAGGAATCAAATAACTATATCTCCGACTCCTAATAATCTACTGCGTGCTCGAACTTGTCCAAAGAGTGACCGATGATACACTCCTCCCATTGGAAAGTGAAACAAGCTTTCCGTTGCTCTGGGCACTTGACAAGTATCTTCGCAAAATCTCTTGTTCCTGGGTCCCTCTCCTTTCAGACAGTTCTCTCATTGCCTGTATTGCTTAGAGACTAATAGTTCTTGAGATATTCACGATCTTATTTTTTTGTTTCGGGGGAGTGGGAGGAAGTATGAAAGCGTGCTCTCTCACGGTTTTAGTCTTCTTCAGTGCGGAGTCAATATTTAGCTTCTTGTGAACTTGAATTCTCTATAGACCATCGTTCAATTTCCAAAAATGCATGGAACTACACACGTGATCATTTCCCGAAATTTTACAAGCCCATCAAATTCAAGCTCACAGTCACAACCCGTTAGTTATCGTCTAACTTAGACTACTAAAACACCTACAATTTTGAAATTTTGTGCACCATGAGCAAGCATAACAACCTAGCATCGTCATACCCCCCGAATTCAACAGAAGGTTCCCAGACGGCACGCGCGAGAAGGAATAGAAACATGTCACCCACATGCTGTGGGATACACAACATACTACCGAGGTACATACGCGAAGTACGTCAAAATAAGGCTGTTAGGCAATCCGACCAAGGACGGTAAGATGTGATACGAGGTAAATACGCCACTTCCTTTGAATTGCAATCGCGACATCATTCCTTCTTCCACGATGCAAACGCGGGTCAACCTCGTGTTCCAAGCCGCGGCTTTGCATTCGGAGCCTGGGACTCCATGGCAGGGGAATCCATTCCCGGTAAGAAGAATCTTCTTTGACCTTGCAGAAAGGTGCGCTCACCGTACATATAGTACCACCAAAGTTTTTTGGGTTGTTCACCCGATGTTGGTAAGGCTTCGAGGGCTGTGTCGATTAAGCGAGGAGATGCAGCAGGAGGAAGTCTGAAAGGGTACTTCCACGACTCCTAGAATCCGGGCTTTAAGCAAGCGAGGAGAGGAAGGCACAACCGGAGTTCCGTCAATGTAAGAACAACAACACCAAAGAAAAGATGTATCCGCAACATTAGCAATTCGGAACCCACTTCTCACCTGAAGCGGTAAAGACGCTGAATGGGCGGAGTGAAATGCGGCTGACTGTGACTAGATGTAGAATATCGGAGAATCGGAATGAAAGAGTAATATCCTCCAGCTCTCGGTTCAACAATGACGTTCACATATATACGAAAGGTTGAACATAAGAAAACATCAAAAGTTAAGAACTCCCGGGTTTTTCGTTCTTGGTAAACCCCAGCTCTCTCTTGACTCATCTCAAATCCTTCAATAGTTCTCATTGCAAACATGGCCCCCATCAAAACCCCAACATACGATGAGAAGTACAACGAACCTGGTCCATTCACCAAATTCCCAGGAGAGGGTCTCCCAGATGTCAAACGCTACATCACAACCCATGACGCAAACGGTGAAGGTGTTTTCCTCCCCTCAGACAATGGAGATCACCATGCTATGATGGGTAACGGACGTGGTGTCCAAAGTATCATCTATACCACCAAGGAGGCTCAAATCGACCTCAATGATGATGCTGATATCAAGTTTGCCAAGGAACCTGTAAGTTCTCTTCCCCCACCCTGTATTTCAGTCCTGGAAAAACGGAGACCCGGGACTAACGAATTCCTTCAGCCAGGACTCCACATCACAAATGGTTCTCTCGTCCGAATGATCGATTTCGCACCAGGAATCGAATCCCCCATCCACCGAGCCATGTCTTTGGATTACGGGACTGTGATTGAGGGAGAGCTCGAGGTGGAACTTGATAGTGGAGAGAAGAGAATCATGCGAAGGGGTGATGTCCTTGTGAACCGAAATGCTCTTCATAAATGGAGAAACATCTCTTCAGATAAGTGTGCTCGTGCACTTTTCATTCTTTTGGATATTAAGCCTATGAAGGCCATTGCTGGGAAGGAGATTAAGCTCGAGCTTGGTGAACTTTCACATGACTATGGTAGTGAGGCTCATTAGATTGGTGTGGTTTTTTGGTGAAGTGAGCGGTTTGAAGGGGAGGAGTCTTGTCTCTAGCTAGCTGTACTTGTAAACTACAATGAAAATGGTTGGACGAGAAAGCACCAGTTCTTGTAGCTGTTCGTGACAAAATTGTAGTAGAAATACAGTCTCGCAAAACTTCAATCAAACTTGACATTCTTCTAGAACATTTGGACAACAGAAAGTCAAGAAACCATAACACCACGTAGATCTGGTTTCTTAGTGAGTCCTTTTATTTTGCAATGTGAGTTGATCTTGTTGTTGAAAAAGCCGCAGACCGGACCCGAATCCATTCCAGTCAAATTGACGCCGTTTTCTGTTCGCAAACGGAAGCAACCATATCGCCGGTATCAAATCCTTCATATCCACAAAGTGCTTACAGTGTACACAAAATTTCCCGGCTCGACCATCCCAAAATTCTTTATCTAACCGCAAACCAGCCAACTCCCCAATGCCGAGAGCGAAGTTCAAAGTTCCAAAAGATAAAAAGCTGACGAATATTATCCTCCACGCTTCCAGAGCATCATCCTCAAAACCAAGAAGCCATTCGCACAATCTCACCGACTTACCGACGATCAATCCCGTATATAGAGAACCACAGCGTGGGGGTGACAAGAATGCAAGCTGCAACACCCGCATCATCGTGATAACAGGTGAGCCGACCGCAACGGACGCACAACACGCCTTTGCACCTCTTAACGCCGGTCATATAGGTGTATGTGAACGTAGTCGGTAATGTGTGGAACGTATGTCCCTCAACCACGAATCCTTGACCATCAAATGGTAACGAGCTTTCTATCTTACTATCCCCGCTTCATTCTTCAAAGATGTCGGCATCCGGCACTCAATAAACACCGTGCTCACTCGCATCAACTATCGCACAGCTACCTATCAAAATCCTCCTTTCAATCGCTTCAAAAATGAGCCCATAAGAAACCCGGAACCGGAATACACAAGAATCAGCTTACCATCCATATCAACCATAATACCCTCCAACCAAACAAGACCCGCGGAAAAGAAAGACAACAATTATAAGCCAGCTCGCATAACAAAAAAGGTTAAAAGTAAGGAACAAGAATGATTCGTCATGGAAAGATAGAAACGGGACTTGCCATTTTATCCTATCATCAACTCACTAACACCTATAAAATGCTGACCGACTCACACAAGGGTACCTGCAGTGATCATGGAGTTTCAGAAAAGGAAACCGAAAGCATCCAGCTAGCAAAGATATCTGATCTTACCCACATCGGACCTACTCTATCATATTACCCTACACCAACACAGCTCGGCGCCTGGTAACGATAGAAGGCTGAACCAGTCCCGTCCTACACCCGTTCGTTATTTCCTCCTTTGAGTATGCTCCTCGTAGATTGAGGCCTCGGTAAGTGACGGGGAAGAGTTGGTTTACTAAAGTTACTATAAAAATAAATGATGCATCGGGTAATCGCTTCTCGCCTTTCTCGCTCTGTCGCGTACGTCCGCGATCGGATGCTGGCTTGTAAGTTGGATGTTACCCTACCTGGAATCTTACCTGTGGCTGAGTGGATATCTGCAAGTGTCGGTGGGAAGTTCCTATTGGGTGAAAATGGAGGCCAAGCTCAGGTCGCAGGATATTGCCTCTAAAAGTTGCACAAAAGTTTACATGTCGCATTCATCCAACATACCTGGGCTTTGTTGGTTCACGTGACGCGATCCGTTTAGACGTTTTCAGGGGCTGCCGGGTCGTTGGTCACAAGCGAGAATCCTAGTTCAGAAAGGAATTGCGATTTTGGAGTGCAGGTCTAAAGTCCTTTTAGATAGTAATTTCATGATTTATAACAAATTCATGCACTTGAATAACCCTTGGAACTTTTAAGACTGGAAAAGAAAAATGATGACAACAACTCTGACAACCGGGTATTATGTCCTCCACTGTAACGAACAGGTAATACGAACGATCCCGCTTCTATCTAACTTCCTCTTCAAACTGACCTCTTCTCGTCATTGCAAGCTCACACCTGGGGAACTCCAGAAAGATTCAACTTATTCCTTCTCATGAACAGTGATAAAACCAAAGCAAGCGAGCCAGCAACCATTGCAATAACAAGAGCCTTATTGAAGCTTGACACGATATCAGCAACAATCTTCAATTGAATGGGTGCAGGAAGTTGCTCAAAAAAAGAGCCTCCAACTCCGGCAATCAGCCCCTGAATAACTTTAAGGTCCACATTTGGTAGAGCCTTTGCAATATCATTTTGAGCCGTGTTGAGGAAAACAGCATTCGCAATAGACAGACCGATAGTGGCGCCTCCAATTTGGGCACTGGAAATAAAGCTGATAGCCAGATCAAGAACTTCTGGGGGGACAAGAGCTTGAGCAATCGAGAAGGGCGCTTGGCTGAAGGAGCCAGCCCCAATTCCAACAAGTACTGTGTATCCATAGATTGCACTATCGCTTGTGCTTGGGTCGACGGTGTAAAGAAGAGCGGAACCGGTAACGACCATGATAGATCCAAAAGTAAACCATGGCATATAATAACCGAATCGACCCATTCCCCAACCGTTGATCATGACGAAGGTTATCAGCAGCATGATGTATGGCAATAACCGGAGCCCCGCTCTGAGTGCCGAGTCGCCCTTCACCAGCTGGTACAATAGCGGGATAAAGTAGATTGGGACGAAGATACTTGTGCCACCGCAGGCGGTCTGGATAAACAAGATAACCATCTCTTTCGACTTTAGAAATTGCACCGGGAAAATCCGTCTTTCTTTTGTGGTTCCAATAGCAAATATTTGCTGAAGTACCGTCAAGATGAATAGCACTCCGCCAACAACGAAGAGGGGAATGGTTTCCCTGCCGTTCCACTCATACACAACTCCCCCGAACGAAATTGCCATAATTGTCGACACCAGAGTTCCAGCAAGTAGGACGGAACCAACCCAATCAATCTCGATGATGCGTTCTCGGAATGTGGCGCCAGGTCGTGGGTCGATACGTGGGAGGATGAATAAATAGACGGGAGAAAACAGAGCACCAATGCATAGGTTGATATAGAATCCCCATCTCCAGGTTGCACTGCTGTCTGCAAAGCCCCCACCAATAAAAGGACCGCACCTATAGTCCACATTTAGTATACAGCAACGTGCGGCCTTGTCCAGAATTCGAGACTCACACTGTTCCCAAACCCCATACAGCCCCAGTCATGGCTAGGTAAACTGGACGCTCAGCAATGGTAGTCAAAGCAGACAGAAGTGTCATGACGCCAATGTACATTCCAACCCCTCCTATACCGCAAATTGCCCGCCCCACGATAAGAATTTCCATACTTGGTGCTGCGGCACACAGAGCCGAACCGACTTCGAAGATTACTATGCAAAGAATGTAAAGCCATTTAGCTTCAAAGTGGCCATAGCATCTCCCCCTACGAAGAGTCCAATTAGTCGAGTTGCTGAAACCTCAGCAGAAAAACGACTCACCATGGTAAATTCATCGACGCCGAAGTCAAAAGAAATGATACCGAAATCCATGATAACTTCCCCGTGTCATTGAATTGATGAACAATTGCCGGCTGAATATCTGCGGTAATAGTATTATCGATTGCAAAGAGGAAGGTTGATGAAAGAACCGCAGCCACCACAATCACCCAAGAAGCCCCCGTTATGTTCCTGGTGGGTGTTTGTGAAGGTATGTCAACGACAGCACCATTTTCCTCTTGTGATGCGCTTCGTGAATTCTGAACAGTCTCTGTACCAGATGTGTTGTCAAAGGGTGGTTTTTCTGTATTGTTGTCGACCACCTCGACTGCTTGACCTGGCTCGTAAGACATGGCCGGGGAAGTACACACAGAAACGGGGTGACGAGTATGGTAGCCCTAGAAGGCTGGAAAGAGGACAAGCCGCAGGAAAGACGTGAGACGTGAGATGAGTGATGAAAGATGAAAGATAGTGGATTTCAAATCGACTTTCTAGGTAGACATGGAAAGATATGATGGAAAAGGGCGAGTCGTGCGAGGGAGCACTTGCACCCCAGATAAAGCGGACATAACTGAAAGATCTACTCGCCGGTTGGTTCAGTTATCCGGGGGGTTTTATTGTCCGAAGAGACTCAAGAGAGTTGGAGAGTTGGAGAGTTGAAGACGATGCGCGGAGTTGGAGCGGAGGGTCGTCGCAACAATAGGCCGATTCCAAAAAGCGGCGGAATTGCCGAACAAACACCGACACGTGACCAAGAGGAGATGCAGGTGAGATAAGTAGCTGAACTTGTAGCAACTACCGATAGGGTACGGCAAATGGGCCATCTAGCGCTTTCTACCTTTCCACTATTGTTTTGTTGCCTTACTGCCTCATGCCCCTGTGCCATTTTTGAGCGGGTGCTGATCGGGAAAAAGACTCCACCATGATCCTCCATCACATCAACAACCCCGCCAACTCCCCATGGCGCCAAAGGACAAAGGGGGTAAAGAAGGACGAAGAGGGTGGAGGACTCCTGATTAGGATTAGGAGGATCAGATAAGCGGCATAACTCAATCGATTCAACCTTATTCCATCTTCTTCCCGAGTCCTGGCTACATTACAGCAGAAGCTACAGGATCTGGTGTATTCATACCTATACGACGGACCTGCCATTGCGCTGTAACTATACAACAAACTAGGTTACCCCCAAGTTGAGTGGAAAGGGTGATCTTACCAGACGTTCTCAAAGCCATCCCGGACGGCCAATGATCAATGATCGGAGACTCGACGTCAGGTCGAGAATCCAAAATCTAAGAATTATCGTCGCTTCTCACTAGCCAAGACAGCCTAGAACACTGTCGGGCCATCACACAGGCCGTTTCGTCTTATCCTCCGAACATTGGGTGTAGTACGAGACGAAGCAACCTACCACCAAGCCAGTTATTGTGTCACGTCGCGAGGTCGGGTGTATACGTGTAACTTCGTACTTACTTTACTTCCCACCCGAGCTTTGGCTCCGCTGACGAGAAATCAGAGAAGGAATCTCAAGGGACTCCGATCGCCCGTCCCGTTCCGGTCATCTTTTATTTCATTCCTATATACGGAGATGCTGTGTGCCGATCGTAACACGCCTCCGTTATTCGCTCCGCGAATCGCATCGTTGGCCCAACGTCAAGGTAATGTCAAGTCAATAAATAGTAAGCACACTTTTCCCAACCTACGTAAGTATATTCAAGAGGCATTGCATGAATCAGACAATGGAAGCACTCGCAAACCACATTTAGGGATTTCTCTCGTCTTGGCCGCTCTACCACGTCCTATTTCGTCTTTCGGTTGTACGAGAAGGATGTATGTGGCTTACCTTACCCAGTCGCACCTGTTGAGGAACGAGACCGAGAGTTTGCAGACCGCCGATTTACCCACCTGTGAACTCACGTATGTTTGGATGCCAACCAAATCATAATTTGCACATATTGCGATTCGGATGCCTTGCCGGGAGGTTTTACTTGTTGGCTTGCGAGGGCTGACAGCCACCATGTCAGACTATCCCTCAACCCGACCCCGTAGCACAACCTTGCTTGCATCCGCTGTACGTGTCAATTATCTCGTTTCTCTCAGCTTATCGGCTCTTTGCAGGTTATTGCAGCGTTGTGAAAGGGTCAATCGTTCGAGAATGAAAGGTTCAACTTTATATAAAGCCTCAGACTCTGGCTTTCGCTTGTTGGAGAGCCGACAAAGGGGACCCCACGGGCCCAAGCACGGGGATTCTGCCAGAGTAAGCTTGGTTGTGAAGCTCGGACGAGGGGACTGCACGTCGCTACTGCCACGTTGTTGTCAGAGTTCTCAAGGATTTGAAACAAGGTACGTCGTTCGTTGTGGTAGAACTTCCTTTTGGGGCTTTTTCAACTGTCAGCTCACTCGCAATTTTCTTAGGAGGCGGCTGCTGCTGCACGACATTTTTCTCCCGTTCTATCTTGTCCCATAAGCCGGTTAGGGTACACGCTAAGCCAGAGCCAAGCTTTGTGCCACCCCTTTTAAGGAGCCAAAATCCACTTTGACAGAGGATTCTTCCAAAGTTTACTGGTGGGATTCGATTGCCAACGTCCCGTTGAGGCTCGGCCCCCCCCCCCCCTCTGCCCGTTGAATACCACACAGATTAGGATTTACCGTTTGCCTGCCTTCTATTGGGTGTTGTGATTTTGGGCGTTTGAAGGTGCTGAGTGGCAGAGACGATCCTCGAAGGCTCGACTATACATCACGAAGATATAGCTTGCTGCTTGCCACACGACGCTAGCAGCCGATACGAATTCCAAGAACACGACGGCGGGCTGTTGGCTGCGCCAAATGCCAATTAATAGGTACCTGTCTTGTAGCTTTTTCGTGGTGCAAGCCAGTGGCACGCCTCGCACGTATTCCTACTTCGCCATGTGGGAGCCGGGTCCCTTGTCCTCCAGGTCTACAGTTCAAAGGATTGCCACGATACGCCAAGTTCCAATCAGACTTTTCAGAGATCGATTTATGCTAAGTGTCGGGACTGTGCCGAAATGTACAGTCTCCCGACCCGCGAAAGATGGGTTACTTTGTTGTTACCGTGCCTACCACGTCAACTGAGAACTTATGACATTCATCGGAATTGCTTGTGGAGGCGTCTTGCCAACCGCACTGGTGCCTGGGTTCAATTCGACCAATCGCTGATTTTCTTCCAGCCATATCTCCCCCACAGGTAAGCTGAGGGAGACGTTTACATTTGACCAATGATATATGGCAGTTCGCCGAGTTGCTAGTACGTAGGGATCCCCGCTTAAATATGTCGTCAGGTTTGGATTTCATGGGTACCTTCGCACATGTCAATCTACGGTCAAGAAAATGGTCAATAGGTTACTTTTTACGAGAAATGAGCAAGATTTAGAATGAACCGGTCTATACAAGGGGCAGGTGAGCTGGGGCAACAATATAAGTCCCAGTGTTTAGGGCTGTCCAGACGGGGTAAGAACGTGGCACCCTTCAGCTACTATCTTGTCAGCCTGCATACCGCTGCTACAGGCGTTTTCTCCAGGCAGTAAAACTAAGTGGGAAAGTCAAGAGCCTCTTCTGCTCAATAGCATAGGTGTCTCATCTTCCTCGGAACTCCACAAGCCTCCTAGAACATGGAGACACTTTGTACCACCACCCACCTCGTCCAAATACGCACAAGATCGCTGGCTTAGCTGATACCCACAAAGTAGATGCTGGCTCAAGTGAGCTTACTCCCTTTGGTGAGCCTACGCCCTTGGCCGGCTTATTCCTGATAAGTCCCGATTCTGAAGAGGATCGATAACAATCCAGTAGTCGATTCGCACCCCACAGCTCAAACGCCTCACCCACAAATAGAAAGCCGGCAAGCCAGAGGGTAATATTTGTAATACCACCGTTTAGTCTGAATTCCTTTGTGTTGAATACTTTATCCTGGCTATGAAACGGCCGTGAAAAGGTTATAGAACCGCACGTGGAACCCGGAGTGCTCTTTTCATGCCATAGGACTCGTAATTTCCGGATCTCGCACTTTTCGGAGAAAACCAACACACTGTACTCGGGTATCATGTCTCTGTGTATCACTCCTCCTCGTGGTAACGAGGGATCCTCGACAGAGGGTTTTCTGGCCTGCCTCGACTGTGCAAAGGCAAAAGCAAAATGCGAGAAAAAGGTATGTTCAAGGCACGGAGTCGATTTAGGAAGTTGGCCGGCTAATATACCTTGTGAATTGCAGTTTCCATGCGCCCGATGTATTAGGAGAAAAATCGAATGCCGAACGCGATTAACTCAGAGAGGGCCTGGCCGGTCTAGTGGTAACTTGCGAAACAAGCAACACACAAAAAACAGTGCTTCAAGCTCGAAGGCAGGAGACTTGATCTCTTCGGATGTCAAAAAGGGTGCCGACAGAAAGCCCAAGTTGAATAATGTCGACAAACTTATGGACGACGGAACTGGTTGCTTCCAACTTGACTTCAACAATGGACCTTATATCGAAAGTTACCTCCCTGGAAAAGACCATGATGAGATGCACTATATTCACGACATCAGCAAACACGAACTGGATCCCAGTCTCTCCTTGGACAATTTCCTGCTACAAGACTATCTCAATTTAAACCACGATTTCTCCGCAAACCATCAACTCAACGACACTATTGATATCTCAATACCTCCATCAACCACACACTCATCATATGCTTTATCGCCAGAAATAGGTACCTTTAACTTGCCCCCGGAAACCTACTTTCCACCGATGGATTTTACACCGACGCTGCCAACTCCAGTCTCTCCAGACTCGGCAGATGGACCATTCCCGGCACTTGAAGGATGGCCTCTCTTTCGATGCAACCGAATTGTCCCCACATCGGCATGCGCAACGACTGCCAAAAGCCATTTAGAAAGTCTTTACGCAGCACTCAACACCCAAAATCTATCTTTAGACGAAAGCCGGTTGACAGACCACCATCACGTTGCAATCGAACCACTTCTCGCAGGGACGAGAGACAAGCTTATAGCTATCATGCAAGGCTTTTCCAACCGAGCGCAAACGATCCACGGGCTTCGAAACACGAAACAGGAGAATGTGTCTTCCATGATCGACACCACCGCTCCATATTTCCTGATTCTTCCACTTCCCCATGTTTTGGAATCACTCTTGAGGGCTTGTTTAAGCTGTTACGAACCTTATTATCCGGTTTTATCGGCTGCTTCATTGAAGACTAATAAGTTAATGGATGGTGGGAATAACGCTGTTATCTCGAGTTTGAAGTTACTTTTCATGTTGGCTGCTGGGGCAATGACGAGTGGTGCTGGGGATACCTACCAAATCGCTCACGGTCTCATTGAAATTGGGAGGATTTCGTTGTCTTATCTGCTTGAAGAAGACATTAAGCTTGTCTCAAACCCAGAGTTACTGCAGTGCGCTTTGCTTTTTATTATTGTGGCAGCATGGAGTGGGGATAAGTGGCAGATGGATGTGAGTTGTTCCTCCTTTTCCCCTTTTGCGTACTAAGACTGACTGTTTCGCAGATGGCAATTTATCAAAAGGCCATGTACTTGGAGGTAGTTACTCTACCAAGCTTGTGTCACAAATTACCTAACAAAGTCATTAGATGCTATCAAAAGAAAAGTTCCTAGAGCGACGAGAGTTCCACATCTCAACCCTCGGCTCAGCCACGGAGCTGAATTACAGCTGGCAGCGATGGAAGGAACAAGAATCAATCAACAGGTAATTTACTTCCGGGTTCACCGCCACGGCCATCACTAATCTAAATAGAATGGTATACTCATGGGTCCTTCTCGACCAAGAAATGTGTCTATTCCAAGACTCCCCTTCCACCCTCTTCACCTCACTCACAACCCTCAATACTGCCGTCCCCAGTCCCACCACAACCTGGCGCGCGACCTCGGCAAAAGAGTGGACACATTCTCTCCTCCAAAGCGGAAACGCGTTCCCTCCCTCCCTGAACGAATATATCGTCCGCTTCCGAGAAACCGAAAACCCCACATCTCTCACGGATCTCACCCCCACCGTCCTGCGCTTACTCCTTTGCCACCTCCAAAGTCTGGTCAGCCAGGTGCGTCTCAGCATTGCCGGAATACACGGAGACAGCAGCAGCGAGAAGTCTTTCAAAGCAATCCGTTACACAAGCATGGTCCTGGTAAGCGTGCGCTTAGACGAAGCGCGCGACCTCTTGCAAAAATGGTACTCCCTTTCGCAATTCGTCTTCAAAGGGGAAAGTACACCTACCATCAACGCAACGATGATGCTCTACCATCTCATAGTTCTCAACACCCTCGTTTCCTTCCCGGAAGTGGAGAGGATGGCTAGGGGCGAGGAATCCATCAAGCAGCCTTCTCGATGGAAGCAACCTCATCATTTCGAGGATACGCGGAACATCTATTTCCATTGTGGGCAGATACTCCGCATTATACGTTCTATGTCTGAAGGTACACGGCCGGCTTGGTGGGCTGGTGCTGTGTATAGGGTTGCGTTGATTGCCTGGGCGAATAGTATGTCTTGTTCGGATGTCGATACGCAGAATGAATATACCAAGAAACCGCATGAGCCGGTCGTTGTTCTGGATAGTCTTTCTGCGGAACATGCTCTTGTTGCTTCTTATGTTAAGAACTCGGAGGGGACACCCGTGTTCTCGGAAACCAATGGGGGCGCTGTCAGTTTGGAGGTTCCGGGTATGATTTTGGCGCATTGCACGAAGTTTCTTGGGGCAGATCAAAGATCGAAATTTATCAAGGGGATTAGACAGAAGCTTTTGGCGTTGGCCGAACGATGGGAAGAGCGGTAGAGGGGATATTGCGTGGCGCGTTTTCTCTCTCGAGTTATGCTGGGTAGATGGATGCTAGACTAGATTTAGGCAACTTCTGGGTGGGTGGTTATTGTCAAGCTTACCAAACAAAATTGCTTTTCAGAGTCAAATAAGCGCTAGTGTTTTGTCTCTTTTCCCTCGACTGTGAAGTCGTGAGCTTGGTATTGTGATTTAGTAAAGTAGTCTAGCCGCTCAACCACCTCAATCCTCCGTATCCCCCCTCAATCACCGGGAATTCTACAACAAAAGCGCTACTCACTTCAAATTTTAAATGTTCACTCTCTGTTTGACTTTGGATCTCTCTGAAAATTCCCAATAATCACGGGGGAAGAAAGAGTACATAGGTGGAATCAATACAAAAGCTTAGAATGATAAGGCATGAGCAAGTCCGATGGTAGCCTTTATTCTTATATCAAATCAATCCACCTTATATGACAGGAATTTTAAATATATGTCTTTCATTTTACGGTAATTGACACCTTTGTCCCTTAAATGGAAAGGGTTTATAGTGAATTGAGGAATCAGCTTATTAAGCAAGGAGGAGGCATATATATATATGCCTCCTCTCGTGCCGAGTAACCTCTATTCTACTAATAATACTTCTTATCGCTTTTAACGTCTTATTTAGTATTAAGCTCTTTTTTAACCTAATAACACTCTTATCTATTTATCGAGGATACCTTTGAAGCGTAGTAAACAAGTTGCTTATAAGAGCGTTATTACTAAGGCTGGTAATAGAGCTGCTAAGGCGCTTCGAGCTTAACTAGCAGAAGACGATAATATTAAAGATAATAAGCGCGATAGACGAGTTAGCGAAGTATACTATAACACTTAAGCAGCTATATAAGTACAATATACTGCCTAGGACGCTACTACTAATTAAGGTAATACTATAAACAGCGCTCGCTATCTGTAACGGCACGAAATACACACAACTACAGTAGAGGCATATGGGAGTGCGTATGGCAGAATGACGTATGTAGATACTAGGCTCTGATACGGAAGAAAAGGCTAAACTGGCCTTTTCTGACTCTAGGAGTAGGCAGCTATATACAAGAGGTTTCGGACAATACAAAAAGGGGTACGAAGCCGAACAACGACATACGTCGGCTAATACAAAAGCCCGAACCCTACGAAGTACGTCCGAAAGTCCGGACGGACGTACGGACGTAACCTTCCTAAATTAGACAATGCAAAACAACAACTACCGAAAGCTAATATATACGGCATATGCCACGTAATATCGGCTATACAGGACGGCATGCCGTCACACTATCCGGCTTATCAAAGAAGATAAGTATAGTAGAACCAGGGTTAAGCTTAAGATAATAATAGGATAGACTTCTATCTATGAGGTAGAGGCGACAGCGACGACGACGGCGACGATAATAATAATAATAGTATTAATAAACTCTCTTTCTAAGACTCTATCTAAGTAAGTAGGCTAAATAACCCTCTTCTCTTTTAAGGTAACTAATACCCTTAAGTTAATAGATATATAGGTAGATATAATAGTAGATACTAGGGTTATATAAGAGGACTATTTAATAGAAGATACTCTTAGAGCTTTGCTCTTAGATATTCTTAGAAATACTCTTAGGGCTTTCTCTAGAGTAACTTCGGTTAAGGCAACTTTGGCATAAGATACTCTAACTTTCAGAGCCTCTAGGGTTTTTAGAGCTACTTATAAGCTAATTTTAGCGTAGGATACTCTTATAACTTTAGTGCTACTACCTAGGGTAACCTAGCGAGAGTTCTAGAGCTTAGCTAGAGTAATTAAGGTAATATTACTATACTAGTTACTAATTAAAAAGTAGATAAGTAGAGCTAATAATTTAATATACTAGGAGAAGAGATAGTATATACTAATAATACTTAATAGACTAACCTCTCTCCTTATTAGGAAGTACTACTAATAGGTAAAGGAATTAATCTAGAAGGGAATCTATTAGAAGGAATATTAGTAGCGAATAATAATAGTAAGAATATCCTCTCTTATATACTTAGTATAATTAATAGCCTCTCTTTAAAGTATAAGAAGTACTTAATATAAATTATATAAGGTATATTTAAGCTAAGAGATCTCTACTACTTAGATAATAATACTTCTTTAATTAACGATAACGAAAGTACTATCTCCTTTAATAAGAAAGCTAGTATACTAAATATTAGAGCGAAGAAGACGTTAAAGGTCTTTAGATCTAATACTACTAAGTAGTTCTATTACTTTCTAGTATATACTATATATATAATCTTCTTATTTAGAAAGGGCATCTACGTTTAGCTTAATAACTTTAACTATAGAATTATAGGCTTAGCTAAGAATTATACCTAAGTAGAGATAATCTAATTAGTACTCTTCTAATAAGAAAAGGTAGTTAGTAGAGGTAGATTAAGAGAGGTAGAATTATAAAAGATACCTAAGAGTATAATTACTTAATACTATTAGATAAGAAGACTAGGCTACGGCGGCGGTGGAGGAGAAGGAAGAGAGAGTTATTAAAGTTATAATTAAGATAGTAATATCTCTTTATAGACGTGCTTTAAAGTAAGTAAACTAGAAGGTTATAAGAATCTAAATTATACTTAAATCTATCTACTAAAAGAGGATAATAAAAGTAATAAGAAGGAGATAAGGAAGAGCTAAGAAGTTAATATAAGAGAGATAATAGATAGAGACTATAGTAGTACTAATAAAGATCTTTTACTCTAATTTATATCTTCTTATCTATACTCTTCTATACTTATTCGATTAAATACTATAGTATTCTTCTCTTTATATAATATATTAAAACTGCTACTAAATATATTACTCTTCTTATTATCTCCTAAGATATAGAAGGCACTATTACTCTAATATCTTAATTGTTTACTTCTAGAAAACATTGATAATATACTTTAATTTAAGATGTTAATTAAGTATAAGAGCTTAGAAGTTTTATATATATTAAAGAACCTCTTATTAGCTACTAAATTTAATAAGCTTTTAACTTTAAAAGTAAGAGACGATTTAAAAGCTAGCTTAATTAAGAAAGTTAATCTATACTAGAGAGCATCTTTTATAGCTTCTCTACTTAGTTTTATACTTAAACTAAAGCTTAATAGTAATCGACGCTAAATATACTATTTATTCTACTTTAAAGGCTACTTAATAAATTATTATATATTAGATAAGTATACGTATCTAAAGTACGTCTCCTTCTAGAAGGTATTAGCTATAGTATAAGAAGCTAGCTAAGGGTATATAATACTTAAAAGAGATATATCTAATACTTTTCGAATAGTACTAATTATATTATAAATTCGCTAGCTTTTAGGTTTCTAATAGAAAGGGATTTATTATACTTATATAGTACTACTCTTTAGTCTTGCTATAGTACTATTTATCTTTAATATCTTTATAGAAGCTCTTAAATAGATAATATAGTTATATTTAGAGTAGTATATTATAAGCTACTATTTAGATAACGAGTTTACTATATTTAAAGCTATTAAAGCTACGTCTTAATTCCTTAAGAAATAAGCTATAAAGTATAAGACTCTTACTTAAATATTAGGTATACTAATTAATAATAAAAAGAGCGCCTAAGATACACTCTTAGAAGTAATAGAGTACCTAATAGATACTATTACTTTTAAAGCTTCTATACCGCTAGAAAAGCTAGTTAAGATAAAGCTTAAGATACGCTAATTTATTAACTATAGGAGTATTACCTATAATAAGCTTAAATCGCTTACTAGCTTCTTATCTTTTTACGCCTCTATAGTATAATTAAACTAGGCCTTTTACTATAACTTCTAGATATTTATATATATATAGCTTAACTACGTACCTTATATAGAAAGGAGGCGCCTCTTAAAGGAAGTCTAAGAGAACCTTAGATAGTAGAATAAGATATTACCGCGGTTCGACAGCATATACTTCTTTAATAATATCTACTTATATATATACTTTTTTTATAATACCTCTATTAAAGGTCTAGAGGCCTTCTTTTTAAAAGTAAACAATCTAAGATATATTTGGTAAGAGTATATATATATATTATTAAAAGAATACGCTCTTTAGTTACCTCTCCTAGAGATTAGAAAGAACTCTTAATTCGATATAAATATCTTTAAGATTAAGATAATAAGAGCATCCTTTGAACGATAGAGAGAAGTATAGATAACAAAGAAGGTAATTATCTATATAGTTAATACTACTATATACTTTAAGCAGTTCTTAAGATACCTCTACTAAAATCGCCTCTTATAAGCTACTTTACGCCTAGCCGTCTAATTCGATATTAATATATAATTAGAGTATATACTAGGAGTAAATAATATCTTAGTAGATACTCTCTTATATAATTTATATAGAATAGTAGCTAATTAGTACTTATACTAGTAGTCTCTTAATTTAATAATCTCTCTCTTAATTACCTTAAATACGTAAAAGACAAAGTTAGAATATCTAAGATATATATAAAGCTCCTTTATTATAGCCTCTTATTAAACACTCGAAAGGTATATAACACGTATATATACTCTTTTAAGAGGTTCTAAGTTAAGAGACTCTAGTAACCGTAGCTAGCGATAACTTTAGCACTTTATAAGTAAGTTTTAAGAAGAGTATATAGTAGGATCGGTTAAGGACTTTTAAAGGCGGATTCTATATAAATTAGACTTTCTATAATTCGATTAATATACGTAAAGTATAACCTAGATCTAAAACTATTTAAGTCCTTACTTTTATAACGAATTATAGTAGGCGTTCAAGCAATATAGAGCTCTTATAAGAAGAAGAAGACAGAGCCTTTATTAATATTATAATTATACTAGATTACCTCTTAAGCTCTAGAGGCTAGGCCTCGAGTCTTATAGCTAGAATAGATCAATAGCCTTAACTTCAAAGCTATTATAAAGCTAGCTTTTATAGGATTCCTTTATACTATAGAGATTACGTATAAAGACGCTAATTTAGTTAACTATAGAGTATTTATATATATACGTCTTTAATAACAGGATATTACTTTTACTAAGGAAGATGAATATATAATTATATATCTATAATCAAGTAAATTAGACTACGAGTATATAGAGGTAGAGATATTAGTATTAGGTATAGGATTATCTACCTACTCTATAGTAGTACTTCAAGTACTATTTACTCTCGATTCTTAACCTTCTATAGTATTACTCTTTTACTAAGAGAGCGGCTCCTTTATAAAAAACTAATATATTAGCTCTTTATACTACTACCTTTAAATAGTTAGCGTTAGTAATAGTATATTATATTTAAAACATAGTCTATATAGAGGTACTATATAATATACTTTTAATAATAGAGTATTAGATATAGATATTTAGATACTTAGAAGGTAGACTTCGAATACTTTTAAGAGGTACTTTACTCTAAGCTATTAGAAGTAATACCTTTTAAATAGGCGCTTTTTAATAAGTAGAGCTCTCCCTCTTCTAGCCTAGTAGGCTTTAGAAGACCTCTATAGTTAGTAGGTGGCATATTCTCTATTATAACTATGTTATATTACTATTTATACTACTTATAGTCCTTTTTACTTTTAAAAAGCCTTATCCTTTCTTATATTTATAGTAGCTTCTCTTTAATCAGTTAAGTAACCTCTCTTAAGGTAGCTAATAGTACTTACTCTTTTTACTCTTATATTAGTAAGATGCTTAGAGAGCCTCTTAATTAGCTTAAAAAGAAGGTATATAAGAGAGTATAGAGTAAGATACTAGAAGCTAGCTAGTAAATATAGAAATTCTTAAAATAGCCTTAAATACGTATATATAACGAAAAGTAATAAATAAAAAGAGTTTATAGTAAATTAAGAAATCAGCTTATTAAATAAGAAGAAGGCATATATATATATATCTCCTCTTATGCCAAGTAACCTTTATTCTACTAATAACACTTCCTATTACTTTTAACGTCTTATTTAGTATTAAGCTCTTTTTTGACTCTACCCTCGTACCCCTTTATAATATGCTTACTAGGATTAGTTAGTACTTTTTTAGCCTCTTAAATAAATGCGATAGCTAATAGTACTTACTCTTTTCACCCTTATATTAGTAAGATACTTAGAGAGCCTCTTAATTAGCTTAAAAAGAAGGTATATAAGAGAGTATAGAGTGAGATACTAGAAGCTAGCTAGCAAATACAGAAATTCGCAAAATAGCCTTAAATACGTATATGTGACGAAAAGCGATAAATAATCGTAAATACCTAGAATATCTCTTAAATTACTTGAAAAGTAACTGCTCTATCCTTTAAATAATACCTCTTAAAAATAGAGGTATTCTAGTCAGAAAAGAGGGATATTTGAGTTAGTTTATACTTTTTCTCTATAGTAATTAACACTTTTATCCTCTAAATTAATTAAAAAGTGACTATTCTATCCCTTAAATAAGACCCCTTAGAAATGAGAGTATTCTAGTCAGAAAAGAGGGATATTTGAGTCAGTTATCATTCACTGTTTTTACTATATTACGCCACCCATTTTTTAGTGAATTGAAGCTGGTACCTATATAATATTAAGCCTTAAGAAATCGTTGATTACTTAGTAAGTAATAAAAGCCGTAAGCGAAAGGATCGAGGATATTAGGCTTAACCAAAGCTCTTGAGAGTTGGGTTACGTAGTTGTAAGTAGATAGTACGTAAGTAGGTTAATTTACTATATTTATTGATTTTTAGTATATTAGTATAAGGAAACTAATAAATAGAGAAAAAGTATAAACTGACTTAAATATCCCTCTTTTCTGACTAGAATACCTCTATTTTTAAGGGGTATTATTTAAGGGATAGAACAGTCACTTTTTAGTTAATTTAGAGGATATTCTAGGTATTTACGATTATTTAGAGGATAAAAGTGTTAATTACCGTTCATTTTATAACTTACCAACTACTACCGACTAACCATTTTTCCACTAAGCTACACTAACTCTTCTATCTATATCAAGTTACTAAAGAACTACTTAAATAGTACCACCTTAGCTAAGCCGCGCCCTCTCACTTTACTTGGAATTTCTTCATCCTTTCTCTAAAACTCTAACTCTAAAGAGATAAAAGCTTCATATCTAATAGTAAGACCAAGCAATAGAGCATAGTAGAAGCTCACCAGTCTCATAACCTAGCGAACCTTCGATTAAAACCCCGTATTGCTCTTTAGAATTCCCTTTTCTTTCTCTGCTAAACGTAAGTTTTAGGCGTTATAGTTTTCATCGAGTCTTTTTTTCTGGATATGTTTTGGGAGCTCAGAGAAAGATAGCTGAGGGGATGAAGAGAGAGAGAGGGGGTAGAATAAAGTACTCCAAGCCGTATTTAGTAAATTTAAGTTTCTACTACTTGGTTTTAATTTGATGGATCTCGGCTCTAGTCTCGTATGCTAGAAAAGTTTATTGCTTATTTCGCAGTTGAAGCTCTCTCATTCCTCGCAAGTTACGAAAAAGCTATGAGAGAACTTGGATGGTACGGAGAGGTAGCTATTACTTTATAACGACACCACATTTCTAACTACTCGAATTTTATTTCAGATACGCAAGACCATCATCCGCGAGTTTCTAGAAGGAATAAGGATTTCAATCTGTACTTCTCTCAGATCTTCTCATGTTGTAGCTCTTTCATAAGACAAACGTGTCAAGTAAAAGGTACACGTCTACAGAATAAGGAAACTCTCCCTACTCGCAAGACCTTCCGAAATTCTGCGTCTCAAATGTCCCAAGGTATGTAAATTCAAACCACCCACCACAAATACATACAGAAAGAACGAAATAGGTACACACTCCCCTGCTTCGCATCGCACGACCAACCGTTCAGCTGCTAGGTTAGATCCCATAAACGCCCTTAGCATTCTCCCAAATCCACTGCATCGCCTCCGCCCGATACGAATCCACCTCAACCGACCCCTTGCTCCCGCCAAAAACAATATTGCTCCCCACCCCACCCTGACTAACATCATAAACGGGCCACTCCACGCCCCCCTCAACCGTCGGCTCCCCCGTGGCAATAAAACTCACCCATCGCTCACTCATCTCCTTGGCCAACGCGATCTTGCCGCTATCCAACCCCGCAAAAGGGTTGGTCGCGTAGCCCAATCCGTTGACGTTGTCGAAGACGAAGGATACGTCCTGGAAATGCTCCGCTCCGTTGCCGGGGCCTGCGGCGGCCGTGGTGACGTCCCATCTGTAGGCCCAGGATTTCACGCCGTTTCGCGACCATGCGTGGTTGGAGGCTCGTCGTGTGACGTGCATTGAGAGGTCGCCAAAGTAGGCCCTAACTCTTCTGTATGCCGTGCCTAGAGTCTGGAAATCCGTCGAGTTTGCGGAATAAGGGATTGTGGAGAGGGAAGGGATACCAATCGCAGGAATATCGGGGTACAGAGCTGATAGTGTAGTTGCTGCGGTACCATTAATCCCTGATATATTCAGGATGGCGAGGAAATCAGCTTCGGTGTTACATGGTGGAGAACGAGGAGCGAAAGAAGATCCTTCATCGGAGTTGGAACCGATGAGGAGGGGAACGGGGACGAAGTTGCCGGAGTTGAGCTGGCTTGATCCTTCTGTGACTATGAAGTCGTTGTCTATCATGTGGGGGAAGGGACCGGGGTTCGAAGCTGTGGTGTTGATGGCGTTGTTCAACTGCTCGAATGGTAAAGCTCGAAGACACTCTAGAGATGAAGTGGTGGATGTAGCCTCACAGCCTGCTCGAGAGACTACGAGGTCATAGGCTGTTTGGTAGTTGGTGCTGTTATAACTTTGATCTCCGTTTGTGACGAAGAAACGAACGGCTGGGCCACCGGATTGAGCGATGGCGCCTTTGAAAAGCTTGTCATCTCGTCCTAGATGGATAAATATTAGAACCACTTCCCCTATCACAGCTCCCGGAAAGGAGGACATACCATTATAAGCCAAAAGCTGGGCCCCAACACTAGCAGCCCCAGCACTCTCACCCCATATAGTAACATCAGCCGGGGAACCACCAAAAGCAGCGATGTTCTCCTGAATCCAATGCAACGCCAACCTCTGATCCCTAAAGCCGAGATTCGTGCTCCCCTCCTTCAAAATCTCGTCTCCGCCCAGGAAACCCCACGCAGAAAGACGATATTGGATAGACACAGCAATGATAGGAGTTCCCAAGTCTACACTATTTTGAACAATGAAACTGGAGTTGTAACGAGGGTCGTTGTTCCCACCCATAAAGAGACCACCTCCATGGATCCAGACTGCTACCGGGAGAGGAGTGGCAGGGTCGACATTCGAAGGTCGCACGACTTGGAGGTAGAGACAATCTTCCGACAGTTCGTGGCCGGCGTCATCTCCTCCATAGCCGACACAAAATGGTAGATTCTGCTCTGTCGCTGAACGAGTCTCCGTCCATGTCTCATTCAAACTTTTGGGAACCCGGAAACGGAGATCGTCAACCGGTGGCTAAACAAGCAGGTTAGTAAAAGATGAAGAGAGGAGATGTGGAGAGGGAAGTACCTGAGCATAAGGAATCCCAAAGAAGAAATCCTGGTTATAAGCCTCATTATGCACCCCCACATAACTCCCATTCTTAACCGTCACAACAGGAGCAGCTACCTGCCTCGCAGGTATAAGAGCAGGCGAAGCCACACAAACACTCGCAACAGTGAGAACCTGGGATAACAAAGACAGCATTTTGAAAAAACAGGCTGAGGACGAACAAAACAAAAAGTCAGAACTCCGAGGCAAGGAGACATTCTTATATACCTCCCCCCAAGTTTAAGCCAAAGCTGTAATCTAACATACATCCCCACATACCGGTGCTAAGGATCCGGAGCAAAATAACAAAAGAAGCATGTCATGTGGAAAAAGGTGCTTGCCAAAAGTGGAGAGAGTCAGTCCCCAAGCTCCCTTCAATAAGAAAAAACTATGGCCAAAGTGGAAATCAAGCAACTCGCTACCCAATCAACCATCCCCTCGGGAGTCAATCCCAAGGAAGTGTGCCAGTAGCAAGGAAGAGTCGCCTCTTCCCCGCGGGCAACCCGCCCCGCCCCGCACCCCAGGGGGAACTGGGGTAAAATATTCTCACTCCTACGAGTCCTACCCCCCCAAAAGTGGACATCAGGGTGGACGAAATCACAAATGTTATATGACTCGCGTGGAGGACCACCAATGGGCGATTTCCCGGCAACAAGAAACACGTTGATCGGTCGAAATTGGGTGCATGCGCAAAATGCGGGGAACATGCGGAGATCTCAACCGGCCCTTTTCTTTTGACAGGTTTGCCGAACGCGGAGATTTGGAGAACGAGGGGGACCGAAGTTTTTGGGGAAATAAGTCATGGGAAATGGAGGGAAAGACGAATTGGACTCACTACAAATTGTATAAAATGTTCTTATTGAATCGAGGTTGTTATTAGTAGTGAGTAGTTTTGTAGTTAGCATAGGATAATATATTACCCAAACATGCGGTACCTGGCCATTTCAGTGGGACAAACTCTTGGAGATGCAAGACAGTCACACTTGCCATCCAACCTTTTGTTTCCCACTATACTCAATCTAGCACCTCCGCTTCATCCCAATCACTATCCTCGATAATCCTGCCAAGCGCTGCACTTTTATGCGTGCGAGATGCGCCATTTTTCTGAGAAACATTGCTAGCCATACTGGTAACTGATTCCGTGTCTGACGCGTCATAATCATCTATGATATTCCAGTTGTCTCCTTCTGGTAGATTGGTGTTTCTCGTAGCGATATCCACCAAGTCGGCTTCTTCGTCTTCCAAGTCCGCTTCATTGTCGGACTCCTCTGCATCCGACTCTGGAATTATCGCCTGCGATGATGCTTTTCCTTTTCCCTTTCTGCTTCTCTTTACCTTCAGGAGCTTTTCTACCTCCTTTTGCCCTCTCATCCGGAGGCTCATCTCTTTGACGAGGTCGACCCAAATTAGTTCAGTCTTGCAACGGGGACAGTGACCCCGGACGGGAACCAACTCGTCTTCGTTGTCTTGTAGAAAATGCTTTCCTAAGCAAGTTGTATGAGAAACAGCCTCACATCCCGAAGTCGGACAAACAATATGCATGCCTCCACCAGGTTCAAGTGGTTCATGACATACAGCACAGTCGCCTTCTCGTTCGAAATCGATAACATCCTTTGATTTGAGGACATGTTCTTTTTCGCCTGTAAAATCAATTGGGACGTGTGACATGCGTGTATATATGGATTCTTGGCCAGGTTCCTTGCCAACGTCTTCGTCTGA
Organism: Hymenoscyphus infarciens; assembly: GCA_001414345.1. Lineage (NCBI taxonomy): Eukaryota > Fungi > Ascomycota > Leotiomycetes > Helotiales > Helotiaceae > Hymenoscyphus > Hymenoscyphus infarciens. The sequence goes on from LLCB01000140.1 coordinate 45,573, forward strand.
AGCCTGGTCAATTTCCCTCCAAAAATCTTGTGTGATTGGAATAGAGTCTCTTATAGTCTCAGGAGTCGACTTGGTCCATTTTGTCCATGTGTTATAGACGTCCTTGGAGAAGAATCTTATTTCGAGAGGCCAGCGAGAGAAGGAAGGCGACCGAAGGAGGAGATGGAGATTGGACAACAATGACCCGACGGTATGCCGAGGTCTTTTTGGGTGGCCGGATCTCTTCTTTTGTGTTGCATGTTGGATTCGCTCTTCAGGGGCGATATGTAAAGTGATGTGTGGATTTTGCCATGCCCATCTGATAAAATTAGTGAATGAGCTTGAAGTGGGATTGCGGGGTGTCCAGGGAGGTTGATTGGGAGCCGAAATCGTGATTTCTTGACTAAGTAAACGAAGTTTTCCCGAGTTAAGAGACATTTAGCCTCATATGCTCCACGTGACACCCCCAGCACGTGGTTTTCATACTTACTCAAATTGCAGAGCAGCTATATTACTTGGGAAGCCCGTAACAAGGCAAGCCATCTCCCATGGCCTGGCTTTCTGGCGTGCTGTTCGAACCGCTCCTCCCTTTGTGAGACCATTGTGTTGGCGAAGTCGTCGTACTGAAGCGTGTTAGCATAAACAGCAATTTCCATGGCGGCCAAGTGCTGCCAGGTGGGCTTACTTGGATTTGGAGTTGAGCCAACATAAACACTAGCGTGACTGACTGTCGACCTCAAAAGATAGCAGCAGTAAAAGGCTGGAATGGGACGGTCAAGAGGCATTTCTACTCGGAAGCTATGTTTGTTGATGGTCGGATCGGTTGGTGACGTCTACGAGCCCGCCCCGAGCTGGAGAGGAGAGGTCCCTTCGGCAATCGTCACGTTATTTTAAGAGTCAATGGAACGGAACCCAGCAAGGCTTCGGGAATCGGGAAGGAACGACCCTGCAGGAGTAAAAGCGGCAGCGGCGGCGGCCCTCGATGCGGCGCATGGAATGAATCTTCAACGAAGCTAGACGAAGCTCCTTTAAAACCCGAGACGTTGAGATAGCGCACTCTCATCTGTTGCCGGAAAGACCCAGATCATTTTATTTAGGAGACGTCAAAGTCAAGCACCTCCGCAAGCAGTTTCGCCAGAAGAGTTGAGGAATGCCGCTACGTCAAGACTAAAGTGGCATATCTCGGGCAAGGAACCGCTACCGTCTTGACGGATCGAAGGAACAACTAAGTGACAAGGCATGAACTGGTCATTTGCCCTGTGGACAATAATATCGAGGATGGATGGATCTCTAGATTATCGCCATATGAGAAACGAATCAACGATTTGTGTTCCGATTGATTGTGTGGCATTCCCGGGGTTGAAGCACAACAACACGTTCCTCGGATCGACCGAATATGTTCGTGGACCCCTTGTCGATGCCTCGCCGGGCCGGTCACAATGGGAGAAGGAACAATTTTGCTACAGAAATTTAAGGACAGAGTACTTTGTCTATTTGATCTACTCTTTTCTCATCAATATACGCTAAAAACCGGACAAATCCTCTCCCTCTGTACTGATGACTGTGAAGGCCACAGCCAAAATTCAGGATGGCGCCTGCCTACCTCGCTCATTATCCCAACTCTGTGGAATAGTCTAAGACCATTAACCGAAATAATTAGGAAAATTCAAAGTGCTAACCTGATTGATTTGGAACAATGAAGTTCGATTGACCCTCCCTTGGGCCACCTATCTATATCTAGGGCAATCTTTCCAGGTTTATAAAGTCACGAGGTACAGACTTTACTGCCGCTTTTACGGTCCATTTGAGGAAGGCGCGATTCGAACGACATACCTCTCTGATTGGCCTATTAGACGAAGCTTGGACTTTTCGTTCTAAAGCCTCCCCTGCAATATCTATCCGTCGAATTTGGAAAGCAGCGATCGACCCCCAAAAGAATGGGACCGCAGAAATGCAAAGGGGAAGACGAACCTCGTGCAGTATCGCCGCGTTGTGTGACCTGAGATAAGACGCAAGAAATTAAATAATATAATTGCTTTTTTCCTGACTAAAATCTGATTGCATGGGCTTGAGTATTGCTCTCACCGAATCTGGGGGGAGTTACAGGGATGATGTGCGTGTTGGCAAAATGGAAGGCGGTTTTTGGGGTGTCATGCCGCTAAACTCGTTAGGCCTTGTGGTCTGAGCTGATGGCCCATAGCAGCCCATAGCAGCCCATAGCAGCCCCCCATAGGTAGTAGCAGCCCGGCTGGAGTATGTGACCGGTCTCTTTGCTTTGCCAGTCCCGCGACCTGACCTGCCCTGCGCAGCATTTGCCTCCCTTCCCATATCTCTCCGCACTACCATCACCTACCTACATCTACCTCCCTTCAACACCCGCGATCCCACGTACCACTACCTCCAAATACCGGCAACGATCACCGGTCTTCTTCGAAACTCGCAATATTGAATCGTAAAAGGGAATGGTACGGAGTAATTCACCTACTGCGTCCACATTATATTTGTCGTATGGGAGCTGGAGGAGCGAGAGGGGCTTCCGACTAACACATCTGATTCTTCCAGGCTGGTGTGCAGCCCGTAATCAACCCAACATTCAACCTTCAATGTCGATTACCTGCGAGCGATAACTGGCCCCCCGAAAACCCCCAACCGATCCGATATCGACCGTATTTCCTCCTTGCCTACCATCACGATGGTCCAGGTTCCTCTGGCCTCCGCGGCCTCGAGCTCCACGATGCGAGCCTCACCCGCCAGCGGTATGACTAGTAGTGCGACTTCAACTCGAGGAAAGCCGACGGTGAACGGAAATGCGAATAATCCTGCCGCGGCACCGCTTCCACTGAGTGCAATGCACTCTCTCCCTCTAGATTTGACCAGCGTCGAGAGGAGGGGACAGCCCACGGCCAGCCGGGAGACCACCAAGAGAATACGCCCTCATGGATTGGAGGAAGCGCCAACATTTAGGCCGACCGAGGAGGAATTCAAGGATCCCTTCGAATACATGAAGAAAATCTCCGCCGAGGGGTCGAAATATGGAATATGCAAGATCATCCCACCGGATAACTGGCAGCCAGAGTTTGCGATAGACACAGAGGTACGTATGCGAGCTACAGGCTCTCACGGCTGGGGGGTATACTGGGGCGATGGTTCATGCCAACAAAACACCACAATTTGCCTGGGTTTGGTGATTGACGCATTGCTGACTCCTCTCAGCACTTCCATTTTCGCACGCGAAAGCAGGAACTCAATTCCGTCGAAGGCAGTAAGTTACCATAATCTTTTACGACTTTGCGACTCATTCAGCCCTACATGATAGGCTAATCCATCATACCAGGCACTCGGGCGAATCTCACATATCTCGACCAATTGGCGAAATTCCACAAGCAGCATGGCACCAATCTCAATCGATTCCCGAGCGTTGACAAACGTCCTCTGGATCTATACAAACTCAAAAAGGCGGTCGAGACCAGAGGAGGGTTTGAAAAGGTGTGCAAGCTGAAGAAATGGGCCGAGATTGGCCGAGATTTGGGATATAGTGGAAAGATCATGTCTTCGCTCTCAACGTCACTAAAGAACTCGTACCAAAGATGGCTATTCCCGTATGAGGAATATTTACGACTTGCGAAACCCGGGGTACATCAACAACTGGAATTTGAATATGGAGGTCCTCTTACGCCGTCGCCGGCGAATTCCCCCATCAAGAAGTCATATCAAAATACGCCATCGAGTCTAAGAGGGGAGTCACCTGCGATCAGAGCATCCGATGCCCTGAATGCTTCCATGAAAGATGAGTTTGAGAAAGGCATGAAGAATATTCCAATGCTCGACTCACCCGCTCAAGCTCCTACTCCACCTCCAGCACCAGTCACTTCTGGATTTACTCCAGTGAACGCTGGGGGCTTCACCCCCGTCAACGCCGCTCCTGCAACATTTACACCCGTAAATCATAGGCGCGATCGGGAGGAACGAAGTTTCACTCCACCTAGGCGACCACCCTTCGACACACCTCATGGTTCTGCAAAGAACACCCCGGAATATCGACCTTCGGCTCTTAGTTCTGCACCTGTGGTCAATGGATTCACTTCGAATCCTATATTGAAGCGACAACTTAGTCACGACAGTATAGACTCGCGCTCACGAAAGGGAAGTCAGCCTCTCGATGACAGTGAAGCCAGTGGCCGCCGTAGCAAACGTCTTAAAAAAGGTATGTTAGCTTCTCCGCGCATTCCCTTTTCACATCGTTTGATGCCGTTCAAGGATGCGATTTATGCATTTTTCATTTTCCTGCAGAGTCGTTTCTTGATTGGTGAAGGATGTTCCGGCTAATGCTCCCCTGCAGATGCTGTACCAACTGTGGCTGGTTCCCACATGACCTTATTCCGACCAACCCCTCCAAGGATTCCGGGAGAACATCGCTCATCTGCTCCTGGTGAGGTAAGCAACTCTACTAATACTGCATTGTTTCCAAATTTATACTTAGATACTTTCCAGAAATGCGAACACTGTGGTAAAAATGACGATCAAGGCAATTTGCTCATTTGTGAATCATGCGACCACGGCTACCACATGTATTGCCTCGATCCCCAAGTTACCCATAAACCAGACTACGATTGGCATTGTCCTAGATGTCTTGTCGGCGATGGGCAATTCGGTTTCGAAGAAGGTGGAATTTACTCTCTGAAGCAATTCCAAGAAAAAGCGGCGGATTTTAAAGAGGGTTACTTTCAGAACAAGATGCCATTTGATCCAGTTCTCAATTGCCCACGACCTGTCACCGAAGATGACATTGAACGCGAGTTCTGGCGTCTGGTGGCAAGTCTGGAGGAGACAGTCGAGGTTGAATATGGAGCTGACATCCACTCTACCACTCATGGCAGTGGATTTCCTACCATTGAGAAGAATCCACAGAATCCCTATTCAACCGATCCTTGGAACTTGAACATCATGCCTTACCACCCAGAGTCGCTCTTCCGTCACATCAAGTCCGATATTTCGGGAATGACCGTTCCTTGGTTGTATGTGGGTATGATATTCTCAACTTTCTGCTGGCATAACGAAGACCATTACGCTTACTCTGCAAACTACCAACACTTCGGGTCGACAAAGACCTGGTATGGAATTCCTGGCGAGGATGCCGAGAAATTCGAAAATGCCATGCGAGAAGCGGTACCTGAATTGTTCGAAACACAGCCTGATCTCCTTTTCCAATTGGTCACACTGTTAACACCCGAACAATTGAAAAAGGCAGGTGTCAGAGTCTATGCCTTGGACCAGAGAGCTGGACAATTCGTCGTCACATTCCCCCAAGCATACCATGCCGGCTTCAACCATGGTTTCAATTTCAACGAAGCTGTCAATTTCGCGCCTAGTGATTGGGAGCCCCGTGGTGATGCTGGCGTGGAACGATTACAGCAGTTTCGACGACAGCCTTGTTTCTCACACGACGAGCTGTTATGGACCGCCGCTGAAGGCGCGAATGGTGCCGTCACAATTCAAACCGCGAAGTGGCTTGCCCCAGCTTTGGAACGTCTCCGGGACCGCGAAACAGCTCAGAGATCATTGTTTCTCGATAAACACAAAGAGCACGAGGGTCCATGTGCTGTCACTGATACGATCGAAGCAGATGGTGCAAAATGTTCGATTGGCTTTGTCATTGACGAAGAGGATGTGCCAGAAGAAGAGTACCAGTGCACATACTGCAAAGCATACGCTTATCTCTCTAGATTAAAGTGCGGTACGAGTGGTAAAGTCATGTGTATGCTTCACGCAGGTAGCTACGAATGTTGCACAATACCCCCAGAGCAAAGATACGCCGGCAACAATCATACCCTACACTATCGTCGTACTGCTGAAGAAATTGATTCAATTCACCAAAAGATTGCGGAAAAGGCTCATTTACCGGAGCAGTGGGAGGAAAGGGTAGAGAAGGTTCTTGAGGATGATCCCACTCCTCCGTTGAAGGTTTTGCGGACACTTCTAAATGAAGGCGAACGTATTCCTTACACGTTGAAGTCTCTACCCAATCTAAGAGGGTTCGTCGAACGTTGCAATGAATGGGTAGAAGAAGCAACTAATTACATCGTCCGAAAACAACAGAATCGACGTAAAAACGAAAAGGCGTGGCGAAAAGGAAGTAAGCAAGCCGAAATGGAGGAACGGGATCGCGAGCTACGAAAGATAGAGAACGTCAAGAAGCTTTTGAGGGAGGCCGATAAAATTGGATTCGATTGTCCCGAGATCACACAACTTCGGGAACGTGCGGAAGCCATCGACAGCTTCCAGCAAGATGCCCGTGCAGCCCTTGCACACATCGCACGCCGCCAAACTCAAGAATTTGAGGATCTCCTAGAGTTGGGCCGAGGTTTCAATGTCGACATTCCTGAGATTGAAAAGCTCGATACAATCGTCCAACAAATGAAATGGAACGACAGAGCTCGTGATAGTCAAGGCCAATTTCTCACTCTGAAAGAGGTTCAAGATCTTATCGATGAGGGCGCTAAACTCGAGATTCCCGAATACAATCAGCACTTGCAGCATTACAAGGAGCAGAGAAATGCAGGAATGGCGTGGGAAGCAAAAGCAAAAGAACTCGTAAATGCAGAATCAGTTCATTACCCACAACTTGAGGCCTTGTCAGCTCAAGCTCAAGCTGCTGCCCTTCCTGTCTCACAAGAGACTTTGGCCCAGGTGGATCAAATCTTGAACAAGCAACGAGAAGCCCTTCGTCAAGTCCAATCTCTGTATGAGCGAAGTAGGAACGAGGACATCACTCAACGACCAAAGTATGCCGAAGTTCGCGAAACCATGGAGCACCTCACAGAGTTGAACAACAAGCCAAGTGGCACCATTGACCTTGAGAAGGAACAAAAGCGTCACGAGGACTGGATGCGCAAAGGCAAGAAGCTGTTTGGCAAAGCAAATGCTCCTTTGCATATTTTGAAGTCTCACATGGAATATGTTCTTGAGCGTAATGTGGATTGTTTTGACATCAACTCTGACAAGCCGAGATTGCCTGCTGAGCCTGCTTCACGAGAGCCTAGTCCTTCCGAGGCAAAATTGCATAGCTGGGAGGATCCTCGATTCCGTGAAGTCTTTTGCATTTGTCGACGCGTTGAAGCTGGCATGATGATTGAGTGTGAGCTTTGTCACGAATGGTGGGTTTTCGTTAATTTCTATTTCATTTTATATATACTAATACCTTTTAGGTACCATGGTAAATGCCTGAAGATCGCCCGTGGAAAAGTCAAGGACGACGAGAAATACACATGTCCTATATGCGACTGGCGCGTTCGGATTCCTCGTGATGCAGCTCGCCCAAAGCTTGAGGATCTGCAAGCATGGCAAGATGAGATTCCCTCACTTCCCTTTCAGCCAGACGAAGAAGATATTCTTACCAAGATCATTGATAACGCCCAAGAATTCCGGTCTCATGTTGCACCATTCTGCAATCCTGTCATGGCAACGGCCGACGAGTCTGAGACTCAAAGATTCTATCTACGCAAGATTGAAGGCGCGGAGATTCTTTTGGCTTACGAGACGAATTTCTTCAGACAGGAGCTACATAAATGGTCACCCGTTGCGCCAGAGCCACCCCCAGTGCTGGACTCGTCCAAATCGACTAGAAAGCCGCGACCAACCAAACTTCAGAAGCTAATGGCCCAGCATGGTGTTGATAATCCCGAGGAACTACCTCAAAATCTGCGAACCAAGCCTCATACATTCAAGCGCAAATCTAGTGAACCGTCATCTCGACCTCAACCTTTACAGCCTGCGCCTGGTAGATCAGACTCTGGTACTCCAACTTCGCATACCTTTCCTCCAGCAACGGCTGCTATGCACGGTGGGCCTGTACTTTCAGGAATCCCACCTGAACACAGTCACGGCCATCCTTCTCATTTTGGTGGCTTCGCAGGTGTCCAGGATCCACATTTCAGCATGAGTCCTCAAAGCAGTACCTCTCCTGCTTTTGCTCCACATGCCTTCATGCATGGTGGGGGCCTTCAAAGTCCTGCTTTTGCTCCAACCGTCAGTCCTCGCGTTCCTGGGATTTTCAATGAAGCTGGATTTGGACGCATGGATTCTGTTGCTCTTGGTCCCGGAGGTGACAGTCCAATGAGAGATGCTTTCACGGACAGCAGTCGAGCCAATGGACCAGAAGTCGCGCAGATGTTCAATGATCTTACAAATCAGGTTGATGAGGATGTCAAGGTGGATAAAATGGCGGAGCAGGAGCGTGAACGGGACAAGGAGAGAGATACGAAGTGGGATGAGAATCCGGAGATGGACTTGTTTTTCGACGGACCTTGATTTACGACGATACGTCAGGATTGACGAGTGAAGCATCTCATGGCCTTTGTTACGATTGAGAGAGAAGGTCCGGCGTTACTAAAACAATGCCCGCTTGAAGGATGGGAGGCATTGTGGTTTTTTTCCATCTGGAGTTTTAGGGTTCACGGCATTGCATGAAAAATTCTATTTTCGAAAATAAGCGAATTGGGAGTCCAAAGGAATGTTTTTGATTTTTTTTCATGTACATTTCGCCCTCTCCTCAATCTGGATTTCCACCAGAAATTGTATTATTTTCGTTGCTTGGCTTTCTTGCATCTGTCTTTCTGGGGGAAATCATCCGTTTTCTTTTTTCCTTTGTTGCATTTTTGGAGAAGTGGGGATTGGGGTGGTAAAATTTCAGATGGGGGTGGTTTGTATTACCTAGATTTGATTTGCGGCTTGCTCTTTTCTTCTTTGCTATGAGCGGAGGTCAAGTTTGGGGCCATTGGGGGGAGTGGGTGGGACATGGGAGAGGAAAGTACATAGTGAAGCGAATGAATGGAAAATAAAAAGAATATTTAAATATTGTTGATTGGCGATTGGTGATTGGTGATGTGGTTTTGTTTTTGATGCGTGGAACGAATCACTCTTACTAGAAATAGGTGTGATGATCCTTCCTCGTACACTCGTTTAATTGCCAAGAACTGTTATCTACGAGGGGCTTAGGATAATGGAAATAGAATTAGAATGTTTTACTGGAATATTTACGATTCACTGATATAGTCTTATAGTTTGATTATTTTCTCGAATTCCTAGAATAGTTTTCGAGGGTGAGTGTGGATAATCTTCAGACGAACTTGACGAAGATTGGAAAGATTGATAAATAGGTACGCCTCGTCGCCTCCTCTTCTCATCTACACAGTACACTGTAGAATTTTGATTCTAAAAAAATTGTAAATTTCTTTTACTCGTTAGGGCTATCTAACCTGTCTTTTCATATGTCGATTTATCTGTTTGTCTGACTGTACAATCCGGTCCCGATCCCATTCTATGATGTCATGTCTTGTCTGTTTGTATATCTGTCCGTTTGACCATTTGTCCGTACACTCCGGTCCCGATCCCATTCTGTGATGTCTTGTCTGTTCCTTCTCCTTGCCTGGATGAATTACCTGTCCGTAAATAAAGCAAGTGTAGTATCCCATTTCCTAGCTCTACGCCTTGTCATATCCTTGTCATATCCTTGTCTTATCCTTCTAGATTCAGGACAAAGATCTGGATTTGGGTTATTGCTTTATTTTGTGGATTATGGGAGTGGATGATGAGAGTGGATGCTGGGAGTGCATGGAGCTTTCATTCTAAGTCCCGTCTATACTTAGTATCTTCGTTTCCTCTCTACTGCCATCATCATCCGCTCTCCTCGCCACATCGTCTACTCGTCTACTCGTCCGCTCGACACGGAAAGTTCCGAAACGGATGGGGAGTGTTTATAGTTTCTGACCCTGGTGCTTGATTTTGTTATGCTTGGTTTTACTATGCTTGGTTTCATCGAGGATGAGATGCATGTTCACGGGTGTAAGCGGATCTTTGCCCTTTAATACCGCGTCGATGTTTTGCATAGAGAGGGCTTCGAATCCTATGTGTCTGTTTGCGGCTCGTTAGTAATTTCTCATGCTTATCTCTCATCCATCTCTTCCCCTCTTGCCCATCTCCTCACATCCCACCTCCACTCATCCCATCTTTTCTCATCTCATCTTCTCACTCTTCCTCGCCCCTACACAAAAAGCAAACTCAAAGAGAGATTTCAAAAGAGAAACAAGAGGAAAGAACATACGTCTCCAAAGTCCCACCGGCGTTGTGAGCGGTCAACGTGACGTTCTTTTGGTTCTTTAATCGGGGGTCGATGTTGGGCTCGTCTTCGTGGACGTCGAGGCCTAGGCCTATGAGGTGGCCGGTGGAGAGGGCGGAGGCGAGGGAGGAGGTGTCTACTAGGGAGCCGCGGGCTATGTTTATGAATCTTTTGTGAGGGATTAGTCGATGGTTTTATATTTTTTTGAGGGTAGGATGAGGCGCGAGGAGGTGTGACGATTGCAGGTCAAAAAATGAGAGAACATGATAAGCGGAAGTTTTGAAATTGCACTTCCAGTAAGTACTGAAGACTGGGAAAGAAAGAGGCCAATCTCAAATTCTACTCCCTGGTGCTCGGAAGTTTGAAATAGACAGCTGTAGTTGAAAATTGATGAGACTTTGATGAGAAAATGTTTCAGCATACCTACTCCCCATCTTCATCTTCTCAACTCTCTCCTGGGTAATTACTTTCTTCCCATCAGGACTCGCAGGAGTCGCTAATACTATACAATCACTCTGTCCAAGCAACTCATCCAGAGTTCCCACAAATCTAGCATCGATTTCCTGCTCCTGAGTAGGTGATTTCCGGATTACATCGTAGTAAAGGATTTTCATGTGGAAAGCGTGATACGCTTTGAGGGCAATGGTAAACCCAATATTTCCTAGTCCGATTATACCTAGAGTATGGCCTCGTGGGTTGTGTGAAATGGCGGCGGAGTTGGTATGGCAGTCTTTGAAGGTTGTAGGATTGAGTGATGCTGTTGTGCACCAGTTTAGGTTACGGAATGTGGCGATGATCATGAATATTGCGAAATCAGCTACGGATTCTGAAGATGCTGCTGCGCTGTAGAGAAAAGTGTTGTTAGAACTGAGATGCGGGGTAACACGGGATAAGTAAGAGCTCCAAAAACTACCTGTTGCAATATATAATTCCTATCCGAATTAGTCTTCTGCCATGCTGGATTGCTGAATTCGCTTACCTCTCTCAGCAAGAACATCAACATCCGCCCAATCGTATCCTGCTCCCGCGCTGGCAAATATTTTGCAGCTCTCAGGCACCAATGGCACCAACTCTCTATCCCATCTTCCCATTTCTCCTCCCGTGTTCCAAAAGGGACGGAAGATGGCGCTGAAGTTTCCCCATCTCTTCTCCTTGAGTGCTTTCATAAACTCCGGACGTTGTCGCTCTTCAGTCGAGGGACGAATGACTGTAAAATCCGAGGAGAACTTGGCATATAGAGAATGATTCCATTGAACTGGATCACCGATATGGAGAACGATCGGCTTGGAAGTTGCAGAAGACATATCGATGGGTGTAGCGACTGGTCAAAGGGCGAGGAGCAATACGGAGGTACAAGAGCGGTGAAGATATCAAATCCCAAACAGCAGCTTAAAAGGCAAAGAAGGAGAGCTTTGAACAGCGGAGAACTTGAGGAAACGAAGAGAAGGGGATTCTTAAGAGTTGTCAATTGCTGACGAGCACTCTAAGCCACTTTCATCTGGATGGACAAGGAGGGAAAGTGCTCTGGTGACACGTCGTTTTATGTACTTTTTTTTCTTGTAGAACGTGGGGTGCTCTCCTCAGGCGACCGACCACTCACGCAGAGATGCATGGTGTTTATGTGGGGCAGGGATGAGGTTAAATGCATAACGTCTCACCGTGCAAGTACTCGTACTGCCTCCGTAACCAGCTATCTGGGCAGCTCTCCGCCGCAAGCCATGAAACCTGATCAATATCTTGGCCAATATATGCCATCTTTTCTGGAAATTGCACAACAATTGTTGCCCTCTCGATGGTTGAAGTTGGGGTTCAACAATTGGCGGTGACCGAGATCGCGAGGGTTTCATCTGACACCGGATGAAAAGAGCAACCCAACGACCAGCGACCAGCGACCCAATCAACACCAGATGTGATATGTGATCCTTCCCAGATTTTGCGACGAGTATATCAGGACGCACATCTCCTTTTATTTTCTTCGCAACAATACCACAGCAAATGAAATGGCGACTACAGCAGCCATCACACCTGAAGCCGGCGAGCAACAGGCGATTCAAAAGCCGGGAATTCCAACATTGCACCACCTCGATGTCTGTTGACCATTTGCCTTGAAATCCATCGCTGACCGTTTTCAAAGCACTCTCAATCCCAACGAATCCTCTGGCTTCTCGAAGAGCTCGGTGTCGAATACAATCATGTCGCATATTACAGAGTTCAAGGTCGCGCTCCACCAGAGCTCGCGAAGGTCCAGTAAGCCAATAATACCCCGCGTTCTTGAAAGTGCAATTGTCATGACAACCCGCACAGCGAGCTAGGGAAGAGTCCAACATTTGTAAACAAAGACGGACGCGTCATGATAGAATCCTCCGTCATTATATCCTACATCCTTAATACCTACGATACCGAGCATAAATTCGCGGTCGCTGACCAAATCCGAGCCGACGAGATATCTGCCTTTGCAGCTTCGAGCTTGGGACCCGTCTCAACCATCGAACTCTTTGTCGAACTTCTAAATATACATACACCGTGGCCCTTCTCCTATATTACGCGTGCGATCAGGTCGAAATTGCAGAGTGTCTTTACAACTGGGGAGTTTCAGAAGGCGCTGAAGTACCTGGAAGGCGAGTTGGGAGACGAGGAATGGTTTAATGGGAAACACCCTGGGAAGAGCGATATTATGACCACTTACCCTGTGGACTTGATTGCGGAGAGAAAGTGGGTTAACTTTGAGAAGGAGTTTCCAAAGTTGGCAGCATGGAGGAAGAGAGTTCGAGAGCGACCAGCTTGGAAGAGGGGGATTGAGAAGGGAAATGGATACGATTTGACCAAATTGGGGTGACAGGAATCTGTCAAACAATTGCAAAATGTTGTAGGAACAATTGATTCTTCGCAACAGCGCTTTCCGCCTATGTTTCGACAGTAAATGCTTTCGATTCATACAAGATGATGCTGCATTTCCTCATTCTTCTTAGGTCCAAGGTAAGATTTGAGATTTAAGATTTGAGATTGCAGATTTATCTCCTTCAGCATCTTCAACAGCTTGAGCCTGAAGACTGCCGAGGGGTGCCACAGCGTTCATGTGCTCTATCGAGATCTGGGCTACATACGTCTTCCACGACTTCCCAATTTTATACTCCAACCCTCGGTGTGGTTGGTGTTATTTTTTCAAGTTATATTTTTGACATTCAGAGGACAATAAATTAAAGTTGGAGGTTGAGACTTTTTTCATTACTATACTTCGAACTGCATCTGTATATACAAAATCCCCCCACAAATGGATTCCCTTACCCAGGCCGAGAAAATCCATCAAAAGGACAAATATTCCGGGGATTGAAGCCTCCGAACGCACTCGAGGACAAAGGGACAAGAGTCTTTAGCTCTATGCTCTCAAAATTTTGGACACCCAATATGCCACGAAAAGTCCAAGATTTTTCGGGGAATTTGACCGTAAATTCGACGGTAGGAAGTCAAGCGACAGTAAAAGTCTCTTATCCATGGATCAAACTAGGAACGGGTTTCACCATATTTCCTACACGTTAGTTGATATCGAGTGGACCAGATTTCTTGACCACAGGGGGATATTCATCTACAGCAACGACAATCCGAGTTGCCGCGATAAAATCTTGCTCTTGTTACTCGGAATCAGTAAAGTGATCCTGATTCCGTGGACGAGACGGGGTTTCCGGGATCGCCGCTTCCTCTCCAGTAAAGATAGGTGGAGGACTGTCAGAGTTTCTCAACTCTCTTCCTGGCTGGTTATCCAGGTCCTGCGAGGACCCTTCTTCGCGGGCTGCGTTACCAGCGCTCCTCTGCATGCGTTCTTTCCGGCATACCCACTGCTGCTGCTTCTCAAATGCGATATCTAGATGACTTGGCTGGCCTTTTCTGGTCTTACCACGAGCAAGTTGTATATCGGGGACGTTTTGAAGGATTTCCAAAGAAGCATCTCCTGATTTCGTGACATACTCATCCCAAGCGTTGCAAATCGCGTCCATGTCCCCTTTGGTAACTGCCGCGGAGTTCTGATCTTGATAACGCGTCATAGGAATAGGATTTCATTCAAAACATTGGCAAGCTCAAAGTGTTCCGGCTTGCGAGATGATTTGAGCTTGAATGTCATCCTCAAGGCTTCCAAAACATGTTCATCGACCTCTCTAGAGCCAGTTAGTTGATATAAATTTCTCTTGAATTTGGAAATTGAGGGATGCTCGACCGACGTCAAGTCCTCGGTACTTGGCCTTTAATCTGGCTTCCCCAAACGACGATATCGCGCCAATGCGAGGCAATATGTCAGGAACTTTGGTTGACGGATGAATGCAGGGCATTTGATCACTTTGCTAAAAGATGAGCAAAACACGTTGGATACGGTTTCTGGTATGCTGCCCTCGGGGACAAGGTCAAATGGCATCATGCCGAATCGAGCCTCTGCCCTTCGTATCAAACCAAGCTCTCCCACTGGGAGGCGTGCGTTTGGATCCAAATCCCCTTGAAGTGCTTCTTCGTCTTCGCGCGTCCAGAACTCATCGAATTCGACCTCGATGTCGGGAATTTTCAGAGTCTCAATGGCGGAGTCGGAATCCAGATCAAACCCATCACTTTCAGAGGCCATACCAGCCATCTGAGACATCTTTTTCTTGGCCCTTGGAGTCATTTCAAACTCTGACGAGGACAATTCTGGTGTAGCGTCTCTGGTGGCATTCTTTTTTCATCGAGCAGAAGCCGCGGGCTCGCCGGACAGGTCGTTATCAGAAGCCGCGGGCTCCTTGGATCTTTTATTACTTCGTCGAGCAGAAGCCGCGGGCTCGCTGAACAAGTTATTATCCGAAAAGGAATCACTGGACGCGTCATCCGAAGCCACGGGCTTGGTGTACGCGTTTCTCTTTCGAGCCGAAGCACGAGGCTTGATGGCCTCGCGCAGAACTGCCGAATCACCCTTCTCGCCACGGGCGGGAGATGATGTTTTGTCTCTGCCTTTGCCGTTGTCTGTGGCATCAGAACGTGATGCGCCAGACTTGGCCTTGCCTTCACCTTGCTCGCCGCGGGCGGCAGAGGGTGCTTTGCCTTTGCCGTTGTCTATGGCATCAGAGCGTGATGCAATCGACCTGGCTGCGGCGGCGGCGACCTTTTCGTTCCATGACTTGGAGCCTGCATGACCTTTGTATGCAGCCTGTTGTCGTCTTGCGGCCAGCTCGAAAAAAATTCATTTTGCGAGGTTCTGGGCAACTGGACGTCTCGAATTGCGCTCTTGTGCCACAAGTATCTGCAGGAGTCGTTAGCTTCGATCCATCATTCAACTCTTGTTACTTACCGACGTAAACAAAAGTCGCAAAGTCGGCATGCCAGAGGGCTTGGAAAGGCTGTTCAAAGAACTCGGTCTTAGTCACAGCCTCAGCCAACTTGGCATTATAAGTCAAATTGAAAGCGTTCAATTCTTTCGGTGCAGCTAGATATCCGTTGTTAATGAGTATCTGCCGCATCTCGTCAACACACGGTTGGTAGAAGAAGGGTTTCCCCTCATCGGGGTCTTTGGTTGTTGCCATTGTTGTGGCGGTGGTTGTTGTGATGTTTTTCGCAAATATCAAAGAGGCGGAAACTTTACCCAAGGGCGTGCTGATCGCGCTAATTCTAGCGTGAAACGTATTGCTAGTTGCCGCTTTATTTGCATCGCTGGTTGTCCCAATCTCGTAAGGGGGTTGGCTCCTCCTGATCCAAGATCTGGCGCCGCTTTTGGACCGCTTTTGCGTGTAGGCTCAAGGCTCAAGGCAGTGAAGACTCTTTGCCGGGTGACTTGACTTGCGCCAAACGATTAGGAACCATTTATCAGTGGCCTTTTGAAGGCATCAAATACCTGGTGTTGGGCGTGTAGCTGCAGCTATTATCATTCATGTCAAAGTCAATCACAAATCACGCCAAGTCAAGATAAACAGTGGTTGTAATTTGCTAGTATTGCTAAACTACAAAATCTCCAACAGGTCCTCAATTGCATCATCAGCAAAGGTAAAGGGATTTTCTGATTGGAAACTCTGTAAACAACTTGAAAAATTCATCAATTTACGGACTGGAAAACGGGGTTTCCTGAGATTGTTCAGTGTTTTTCTGAGAGTCACTTTGATAGCCATAGCTGATTACTGTAACTAGCTCGACAAAAGTCATTGCACTCTACGGTTACCCAAATATCATGAAGTGGCCACGATAATATGCTGCTGAGCAAGTTAAATCGTGTGCTCTTCTTTCAAAATATGAAGAAAGGAAATCATTTGCTTATCCTCCACCCCCGTCCAGCTCCTCTCATGACACGATACCCAAGCCGATTCAGGAATTTACGACGTATGGCACACCAGAGGGGGGCACAACCACAGTTGGGACACTTGGGACCGATATAAACACCACCAAAACGGCGGAGAACGCTGCAGTAGCACCAAAGATCTCAACCCTCGAAGCGGTGCCAAGGAAAATCAAGCCAGCAGCAAATACAGTTGCAAACCCAGCGAGGCAAAGCAGCAAGTTTTGGAGGCCACTAACTTGAGATAGCACTGTGATAGCAATAGTCGGCAGTAAGCATGCCACAATTGTCGTTAGAGAAGTTGTGAAGCGTACAATGCTATCACCTGAATACTTTGTCACAGTCTCCCTCGCGAGTTCATCTCGAGACTTTTTCTTCGGCTGCACAGCCACCTCGGTCTTCTCTGGGTCTCTTTCTTTCTTTCGCTTTGCCATCCATTTCTTCCACCGAGGAAGGAACGAGTCGGCCCACCAGGGAACAAAAGAGGTAGCAGCCCATCTTGAAAGGCCATCGACTTTGCTTCTGGGGGTAGTTGAAGCGAGATCAAGTTTGCTCGGTGGATCTGGTTTGGACCAGACTAGGCTCCAGAACACTTCCCTAAATGACTTTGGGGGTGCTATTTTCTTGTAAAGGCTGCCCCAAGTGTTTTCCTCTCCGCTACCACCGACACATAGGTTTCCCGATTCGGGAATTATAAGCCATTTGTTGAAGGTATACATGTCGTGATTTTCGGGTTTTGGAAGAGCCGATACTTGTGAAAATTGCAGCAGGGCCTCATCTGGATGAAGTCAGAAACCTCCTTGGCGGAGTTATCAGGTGAGCCACTCACTGTACTCCTTCAGAAGCATACGTATGTTTTTCATAATTTCCCATTGTTTTGAGTCCGAGGCGACGAGGTACTTTGCCCGCCTACAGTATGTGCCTGCAGATCCGACCCCGCGGCGGTAATCATCCCACTCTTCATCCTTCAACTCTTCTTTGAGGGTTTCTATCTCAGCTTGATAATAGAGTAAGCTTCTTATCTGGAGATCACTGAAGCGGTTGAAGGATGCGAACTCGGGAGTCTCTGACATTAATTCCGATACTTGAGGCCACTATCACATTATGGGTTGTTAGCAATGTTTCTCTCTCCCTTTCTCTTGAGTCTGGCATTCAGTGCCGCAAGGTGGGCAATCTATGTACCGTACGTCTCTTGTGAGAAACGACTGGGATTATAGTGTAGCATATATTGGTGCAGAATAGAGGTTTCCTTACCCCTGGAACTGGTTCAGAGGGAGTCTCCCACAAGCTGGGACACGCTTGTGGATCTTCTGGATGGTTGCTCTTCGGACATACGTGTTTCGAAACAACTTCCGGATCGCATCTCGGAAAGCAAGAATCGGAAGGCGAGCTTTGTGGTGTATCTTGTGGTGAACCGACCACTGTTTGGGATATTTGCGAGTGGCGCGAACCAGAGTCGCTGACGTTCGAGGTCCTCGCCATGTTTGAAGCTTCAAAATTATATACCGAAAAGGGGTTTATTTCACAGCTGGGGCCTCGACCGAGGGCATTTCGAGGCTTTAAGATACAGAGGGGTATAACCACCGGGAGCTTCTGAAAGTGCCTAGTTTGCGATGCAATCTTTTACTGGCTCATTCATGATAATGGCCGTCAGCTCAAAATCAGCAGAGATGATAGATAGGAAAGGTGTGAGGCGGTTCTGCAGCCTTCGAATTCTGCAGATATTCCCTCCATATCACTCGACAATGGGGCGTGCACTGCCCCTGGAAAAGCTGCAGTACTAGCTGTCATTGCATTTCACCACCCACACATTGTTCTTCCCGCTATTCAGGCAATATCGCGCAACGGGGCTGCCAATGAAGTATGATAGCGATGCATTCCACGACTTCCTTTGCACTCCCATCGCTGTCCACGATACACCAGCCGCGGAGAACTGCCTCGCAAACATACTCTCCTGGCGTGCCTCTCGTATGACAGTTTGCAATTCATAAATCGCCCGACTGGGCTCTAGAAGGCTCAAATAGTCAACTGTGATCAGGAAAACCACAGGGCGGGCGATGCAAAGGGGGAAACTTGCCAGTCCAGAAATTTGATAACTCAAAAGGAAATTAAACCACAGACGAGGAAATCTGGCGTGCGAGAAAGCGTTTTTGCGTTTTCACCATAGATCCCGCACTCGGTATATATGATAAGAACAACGGCGACAGCGAACAGTGTGGTAGAAGCTGCACTGCCCACCACTCCAGACAGAAACCGAGAGAAGGTCACACCAGAAACCCAGCCTCCACATGATAACACTTCTGCATGCAGCCCTCCCATACCAAACTTTCGGTGAGCATTTTCAGACTCTCCGCGATGTGCTGTCCAAAGATAATCTGCATTGACAGAGCCGCATCCTGTGCTGGTCTTCTTAATAGTAGGCTGGCCCCAATCGACCTTGTCGATGAAGCCGAACTTTGGATTCATCTGCCACATCTCAGAACATTGTATTGAAACGACTTTGTTTCCGTTCGTTGAACAAACTCATGATAGGGACACCTGGGAAATGCCAGTTGTCTCCATCATGGCTCCACGAAACCACTCCCAACCTGGGGCCTCCTCAGCTACTTATGGGGGCCAACGCGATTCGCACCACAACCGAAATAGAACGTTTCGATTGCAACCCACCCCTTTTTACGAAGAGACGGTGAGACGGAGCCCCCGTTCGGCAAATATCACCGTCACTTGAGCTTTCCATTTGGGAAGCGACTGTTAAGGTTATTCCATAGCATCGCCACGTTGAATTGCTGAGTTGCTTGCCTCGTTCTGTTTCGAGCGTGACAGCCGCCGTGTGCTACCACATTCTGCTGCCTCTGATGGAGTTTCCCGTGGACTGACCGACGCCAGACCGTCGGTGAACGAAATAATCAGGAAAATGGACGCAAACGGGCTGCTTTCCTCGCGGCTGCCTTGGTTGACTGTCTGTGGTTCAAGAAGATTCTCACGAAGGATTCCACCGGGGGCGGAAGGGTCAGCAGAGCGTCATCAATCCAAACGCCAATTAAGCAAAATAGTGAAACTGGAGAGGCTCAGCACCAATAAGCGTCATTTTGGATCGGTCCACATTAGTAAAAGCAAAAAAAAATTTAATCGAAAGCCAACAGGAAGAGCCTCACAGAGAGCCGCACGCCGACCATTGTAAGGCGGGAGCATAAGAGAGGCGTGGGTCTCCTGCAATCCAACCAGCAATCGCTTCTCGTATTTTCAGTGGCGATACTTACAACTACGAATTTTCCACCAAAACCCAGTCAATCAAAAGGTTTGACCCCGAGCAGTCATGGACAACTCTTTGCCACCCACTATGGACAATCCAGCAAAATTTAGCGGTAGGTTTCCAGAATCATAATTCGCGTTCCGTGGATTTTAGCTAACTTACCTTAGCTTCAACTCTCGGCGATAATAACCACGACCACTTATCGACACCAGCTCTCAGCCCGTACTCAGCGTCCTCTCACACCATTGATGGGCCTCCCGCCTCACCCAGGCTTTCCACGTCCTCCATGCAGTCTGGCATAACACGAGTAGAGTTTGACAGCGAGCTTCAGCAACCAACCAGGAAGAAGACAGGGTACAAAGTCATTACTTCGGAGGTTGAAGTCAAGATTACCTACTGGGAGAGTGTGAAAAGCGTTTTGATGTTTTGGCAAGACCGAACTCGCAAGGTTACCGCCGAACTACAAGTGGCAGATCCCGACGAAGACATGGATGACAACGACGAGCATGTAAGTATCACACTTTAGGGCACTCGTAGCATTTGAAGTATCGGAACGAAGCTAATATTACACAGTTTTGTTCTCCTTGGATCCCTTCCGTATGGGTTTTATCCAAAGAGAAGGATTCCTCAAATCGACATGTTCAAAAGATGGCTCAATGCACGATTGACACCGCCAACCTTCAAGGGAATCTTGTCTCGAGAGACTTTCTTTTGAAGGAACTGGGCTTCAGCGAAAGCGACTTCAAGCCACTGAAGAAATCTCACCGACATGGAGTGTCAGTCTCCGGCCATGCTGTAGTTCCAGATGGTACTGTTAAGCTCACTTGGTATCATGGCAATTCCCCACGGGTATTCCGCGAGATGCGCTTTTTCGTCGTCCCCAACCCGCTTTGTGAGCTTGTCCTCGGCGCCCGAGTGATCCAAGAGTACGGAATTTTGAACCCGCCGAACTTCCAAAACGGAGTTAAAGATGTTCCTCATGTTGATGACACCAGTGGTAAGTCATTCATGGAAGAGGCAAGTAAATATTCTAACTTCCCACTAGATCCGACCTATGTCGAACTCAACCAAAAGAAGGTAGAGCTAGAAGAAGCCATTGCCAACCTACAATTGCGAATCGACAAGACGGACGTCAAACCGGAAAGAAAGGCCATGCTTGAAAAGCAGAAAGAGACTAAGGAGGCCGAGCTTGTGATCGCCATGGAAGCATGGAGTAAACATGTCGCTTTCATGAACAAGAAGAGGGCAGATGCCGAGAAGACAAAAGCAGAAGCCGAGAAAAAAAAAAGACCGACGAATAACTCTCCATCAACCCAGAACGGGCCGCAGATTACTTTTACGGGGGTCAAGGGTCCATCTAGGTCATCGACTGGTTTTAGTATTCGTACCACGAGCACTTCACGCAGCATGAGGAAGGGGTAGTTGTTCTTTACTTGTCAGACGCACTTGGTGCTTTAGAAGTTAGACGATGGAATTCTGTTGGGATCAAACCGGTCGGATAGTTGTACTTTTTTCATTTAAAAAAAAGAGAAATACGCCGTCAGAGAGAGGAGCAATCCACGGACGAGTTCGCAGGGTGGGAGAAGGAAGTAAGGGAATGAAAT
The DNA here is from genome assembly GCA_001414345.1 of Hymenoscyphus infarciens. Taxonomy (NCBI): domain Eukaryota; kingdom Fungi; phylum Ascomycota; class Leotiomycetes; order Helotiales; family Helotiaceae; genus Hymenoscyphus; species Hymenoscyphus infarciens. Next base: position 66,803 of record LLCB01000140.1, read on the forward strand.
TCAAGATAGAAGAAGACAGCAATGTTCAAAAGGGGCGGAGAATTATTTTGGTAATGGAGTTTAGAGAGGGTGGTGGTTTTTGGCAGTCGGTACATCGGAGGCGTAATTTTGGGTTCGATGAGTTTGATTTTCTAATTTGCTGAGATTTTCAATTGCGTGTCGAAGTGTGATTCTTGTATTTTGCCTTGCCCCTGATGTTTATGACATCGCGAGAACATCTTGAAAAAACCTACTGGTATCTCGGGCACTTCACATGATCTGTACTTCGTGGAATAGTGCACCTCTAAGTGTCCAAGGTAGATGCATAGAAATTCGAAGAGGATAAACACCTGGAGAGGAGTTTAAACAAAGTACGATTTGGGTAGTGGGGGCTGTTTGGGTCGCAGGCCAGGTCTCAATATTTCAAATATCCAGCCAAAACTTCGCAATATTTTCTTCTTCAATTGAAACTATATATAAAAAGCAAGTATACTCATACATGTGCGAGGGGATTTGGTTGTCCTGCAGAGGCCAGGCTATCATCTCTCCTTCGGCAAGAACTCGTCTGTTTGCAACAGCGCGAGTACACTTGGAATTTACGAAATGCAGGGGTTATTCGAACTTCACCTTCTACCGCGTGAAATCCAGTTCCTCGGCTGGGATCCTGGGCATACATAGAAAACAGAATGCGATGCTTGTCTACTGTTTGTCTTGTTGAAGAAAAAGGGCTAGCCTCGCTTATAGACTTGGCAAAATTACAACTTCACTGCACTTCACTTCATCAGTGGGTATCCAGTAAATGTTTGTTAGTTCACAACTGTGAAGGAGGGAAGACCCTTCTGTGAAATAAAAATGAGAGGAAGCTATTTAGAGGTGAAAAGAAGAAAGTGCAAGCTAGAGCGAGCTTTCCCACAAGAGCCCGCCATCGAGAATAAAGCTCGCAGCAAGCGCGCGCTTGCTGTAACCACAATACCTAAGCCGCCCAGAAAGGACTTCAACCTGCGAGTCGCAGCGAAAAACGCCCAAAAAAATAAAAAAAATAAAAATAAAGTCAAAAAATGGCCAAAACCTAATGCCCGAAGGCCCATAGGGAAAACTCGCCCGAAGGTTGGTTTATTATACGTCCATGGTGATATCAATCTGACCCGGGCTGTTGACCAGCTGGTTCTACCGCGTAGGGTAGACCTAGATCCAAGTTTCCGCACTCCTAGAGTTGACCCCTCTGACCCCACTGGACCAGCCGGACTAGAAACCTGATGATTGATGAAAGAAGTTGTTTTATTTGAGAATATCTAGATTATTGGGATTGTGTGGGAGTGGCCCCACTCTTGTGGGCCGAGGGCTTGCCATACCTTACCTGGGCGATTTAGACGGAGGGCATTCGCGGGTGGGGCGATTTGACGGGGACCGACGACGTCAACATGAAATTTGGAAAATTTTAGACAGCGCCCGCGTCATCATTTGGCCTAAGAAGTCAGATACAAGATTTGTTTATTTGATAATTGTGAGCTACTTGAACAATTATTTTGTATACTAACATTTCTAAAGGTTGAGTTCTCGGCATTATTTTACAGAAGAAGCAACAAGAGTTCATGTGTGCTAGAACCCATTCCCACCTTCAACTAACAGATACATAGAATACACATAAACACGTCTTAAAGTCAGATTAGAGAAAAAACTTGTCCAGATGGACCATGTCAAAACTCGCGTGGATAGCTCACTCATTTCAAACTCACACCACAGCAACCCGACACCGCCTATGCGGTTCTTGCTTTGTGGTTCCAGAAGAAAGCAACGATGAGCACATTATACCCCAACTTCAAGCACCCGGCGACCACAAAAGCAATCCAGAACTGTCCGATTCCGGCAAATTGTCCAGTCAAATACAACCCCACACAACTGCCAACAGTCTTGACCACATTAATGCAGCCCATTGCGCTCGTCCTTTCCTCATCCAGCACACCAGCTGAAATAAAAGCTTGTCGAGGCGCATTATCCAACTCCCTCGTTACAATTCTGAAAATCAACAACATTAAAGCAAGTGTCTTGTTTGGAACAGATATCATGAGTAGAGAGATGGAATTTATGGTATGGCATACCACCATGGTTTGGATTTGACCAATGGAACGGGAGAGAGGTGATGATGCGAGGTTGAGAGCGGAAGAGACGAGACTTGCGATGAATATTGCGACTCCGAGCTCATCTTCTCCGACGTGGTATTCTCGTTTAAAAAAGTAGGACATCCATGATATTTGAGCAAGTCCGGAGCCGACGAAGTCCAGCCCCATGGCTAATGAGAGTTTCCACATGAAGGAAAAGGATTGTGGAGAGAACATCTTTGCGGCTGGTGTGGCTTCTGTTTTCGAATCTATAGTTTTTGCTGGCGGAAGGGTAGAATACTGTGGTTCAACGGAGCCAAGTAATGGTGTTTGGTCGTCTGGTGACTTGGTATTCTCGATTGGAGTTGTAGGACTTGGGCCGTGATCCAATTCCACTTGATGGCTGATCAGAAAAGAGCAGAGAAGTTTTGCAACGCCAACCGCTGCGTATGCTAGGAAGACGGTCTTGTAGGACTCCACTGCCGAAAAGCCAAAAACTGCTTGAAGTCTCTCAACGGACAAGCCTGTGAGAAGTGTACTTGCTGCAGTGCCAAACATTCCGAGGAGACTCCACCAAGCAAAGAAATCGCTACATTGTTCTGGGGAACTGAGCCGAGCGATGGCAGATTCTTCGATGGCTTTGAAGGGATCCACTTCGTTCGCACTATCCTTACAAGTCAGCATGGCAGCATCGGCGAGCCAGGAAACACTGACCTGGGGTTTATGACCCCCGCAATACTGGCAAGGAGCAAGAGCCAGTAGTTGTCCAGGAAAGCAAACGCAATTCCACTTCCAGTCATCAAAAGTGAGCCAAAGGCTATTGTGAGGCGAACTCCCATTCCGTCGCCAATGTATGTCAGCAGAACACTGATGAACAGATCCCCGACGAGAGTGAGGGTCATGAACAAGCCGATGCTGGCATCCGAGAAATCCAAGGCAGAGAGGTAGAGTGCGAGTACTATATTGATTCAGTTAGCATTTGCATCCCTAGGAGTTGCAGCTCTTCTGGAATAACAAAGGCAACATCACCCTAATTGTTCGAGAGAATCGACTTGACTTTCCTCGGGTAAACAAAGGAGTGTGCAGAGTGGAGTGGGAGTGGGAAAGTTGATGAGAGTTCTTACTAAGAGTTGCACCACCACAAGCAAACAGTCGAATCATACGAAGGAGAATGAGAAGTTTCATGTCTCTGCTTGATGACAAGAGGGCATCCAAACCGATGCTAGACTTGAAAGATTTCACGGATGCCGAGACGCCCATCTTGAGAATTATAGAATCAACGACTCCTTGATAGGAAGAAAGAGAAATGGTCAAGGTGACGAAGGAAGGACTTTTCTTGCACCGAGGAAAGAGCTAGAAATATTTCCTGGATGTTTTGATTTCACTCCTCTTTGAAATGAGTTACGACCCCTCATCGGTGTTACATCGAGGCAAATGGCTGACCTGAAGTGTGCATCATGTCTTACTAGTCGCCGAGTCGAGAGAGGATTAAAAAACAAAACATGACAGCAATCTTTGTCTTTGGAACCAGTCTTCCCGCATTAGGAAGAAGGACTCGATCTTAAGCCATTCATAGATACCCCACTCGATCAAAGATTGCTCATACGCCCATTTCCATACCCGCTATGCCTGATTGAAGCGGATTCATGACCAATGTGACCTCAAGCGCCGTGGCGTTGAGACATACGAAAAGAGATCAACGGCTCTTTTATCCTGCCACCCGTCTTGGTGTTCTGGTCTTGTTGATTCTCTTTCCGAGCTAGGCAGAGCCAGTAAAGGCTCTGCTTTCCCATGCATCTTCAAGACAATTTGCCAAACTATTTCTCATACGGGAAGTAATGGCGCACTACTATTTATGAAGTTGCATATCGGGGATTTATCTGTGGAATCAAATCGAGCATTCGAGCGACGGATAGAGGTCCATGATTTCTGGACGTGCCAGACCTAGGTCCGGAAAGGGGCAACCAGATGCCTAGAGGTTATCTCTTATTTTGAAGAGAAAAGTCTTGATGACGAATTGCAATCAAATTGACACCAGAAACTTGACCTGACCGTCATAGGCAACGAAATTGTGGTTTTATTTGTAGACGATGGTCCGCGATGACAGTGGAAAGTTTTTGCAAGGTATTTCTGCTTTAGTTATGCCTGAGGCAAAAATCTAGCTATATCCTGGACCAAGCAAGCCGAGAGGCGACACTACAACACAACTCTCCACCACCCCCACCACTCCCTTCAACCTCCAAACTCACAACTTCAAATCTGCGAATGTAGCATCGATGATTCTACCAAGTCTATCCACAATCTCATTCACATCCTCCTCCCCAACGATGTAAGGCGGCGCAATTACGACATGGTCTCCAGCATACCCGTCCATCGAACCCGGGGCGTTGAAAAGAGCCATCTCATAGCCCCTGGAAAGGCCAATAGCATGCATTTTCGCGTTCAAGTTGAGAGCAATGGGGAACGGGGTCTTGTTTCTTCTGTCCGCCACAAATTCCACGGCCCAGAACAGTCCTCGGCCTCGAATGTTGCCAACATACGGATGATCCGCAAACCTCTCCTTCAAACGATGCTCGAGATAACGTCCCATCTTGCGAACGTTGCTCACAAGGTCTTGCTGTTGGATGATCTGTTGAACTTTCAAGGCTGCCGCAGCAGATAAGGGATGTGCCATGTACGTTTGGCCATGAGCAAATCCTTTTCCTGCATTCTGGAACACGGTCACCATGGCCTTGTTGACAAGTACTGCAGAGACAAGCCCATAGCCCGCACCAAGGCCCTTGCCGACCGTCTGTATATCCGGAACGACTCCTTCTTGCTCCCAAGCATGAAGGGTACCCGTCCGTCCCATACCACACATGACTGCCAAGATTTCGACGTCAGCATATTCTTTAGATATGGAATTGTGAAATAGGGAGTGGACATATTTCCGACTGTCGAAGCAATAGAGTTCAGGTGAAAGAGAAACTAACCTTCATCCAAGATCAAAAGAGCTCCGTGTCGCTCGCAGACAGCCTTTATAGCGGGGAAATATCCTGGCACTGCAGTCGCACAGCCAGTTGAACTTCCCCCAACGGTTTCTGCCACAAAAGCCGCTACTCTATGAGGGCCAATTCGCTGGAACTCGTCTTCCAGTTCTTCTGCTAGTCGCCGTACATATTCTTCATCACTTTCTCCTTGGAGCCTTCCTCTGTATTCGCTGCAAGCAGAAACCCGGCTTACATTCCTTGGGATCAAGGAGACGAAAGGGTCCTTTCGACCTTTGAAATCTCCAAAGCTCAAAGCACCTAATGTTGCACCGTGCCAGGCCCCAACTCGTGCGATAAATCTGTTTCGCGAGGGCTGCGGGGGAGACAGTTGAACGAAATAAGTCTTTGCGAGTTTGATCGCAACCTCTACAGCCTCGGAGCCTATTTCCCTGTTAGTATTTTTCCTAGCAGATTTCAGGCCTGGGCTCCGAGGAAGGTCCAAGCTGCAGCATTTAACCGTTCGTATTGGAAAGGGTTGGAGAAAGAACATTTGATTCTTCTCCCCTTTCCCGCGAGGTATTTGCTCATTGCTGGCTGTACACCGAGTTTTTCTATTCGAAACCATTATTCGAGGAGGTCTAGGAGAATCAGGAATTTGATTCCATGATTGCTGTAAGCCTCCTCGAGTTACAGGTTTGATTGTTCAGGAATGTTTGGAAAACAATACATATGGGCGGATTTATGAGCTTACCAGAGCCTGTCAGTGCAGCCTTTGCCATCTGCCCATTCGTGGAAGCAACTAAGAAGTCGGCGAGGTCTTCTGCAACTCTCGTCTTGTAGAAACCTGGGTGGCAATACGAAAGACTATCCATCTGGGCTACCATTGCTTTTTGAACCTCCTTATTGCCATAACCCAGTCCAGCAACTGCTGCTCCGCTAGTAGCATCAAGAATTTTCCGACCATCGTCAATGTTGAGGTAGATGCCAGATGCGGACTCGACTACTAGAGCGGGGTTTCGATGGAAGTTTTTGTACAAAAGACTATGATTTGGCGTCGAGGTTGGTGTTATAGATCCCATTTTGACAAGAAAGTGTGGGAAGAGAAAGTATGTTTGAGGTGCTCACGAAAACGTGAAAAGCCCGGCGGAGTTGGGTATCTTATATATGCCATCATTCATCATGATACCGTTTATGAAAGTGTCTCAGGCCGCTTTGGAGAAGTACTTCTCATTCTGGTAAGTGGCATTTTTTACATTGTACGCTTATTTCTCAGCAAGCTCAATCACATTTCAGACGCTTGGTACAGAACATCGTAACCTGCAGCAAGTCGACTAATAAGCCATACCCAGTCCCCAAGAATTAAGCTTTCAATTCCCAACGTGGCGCATGCGAGAAATGTCCTCAGGGGGTTAAGGAAAGGAAAAGAGATAGCGAGGCTTATTTGTATAGAAAACCTGGCTGGATTCTCCATCCACATTTTTGAGAGATGGCTGGATGTTGTATTTGTGCCATAAAATACGTTCAAAAATCCGTTGGAACTGCACTTTTCTAGATTTGGCTTTCAACATCGAGCGCGAGGTAGAACAATATCTTGAGCTAGTCTTCGACTTTTTTAGTGTTGATGGCTTGAGGGTCTCCCGCAACCCCCAAGCTAGGTACTGGGAACCAGTAGCCTGAATTGACGCTATGCCACGCCTGAACGCCATATTCCTGGAGCCGAGAAACGAGACCGACTCCAGCGAGCGCACTTCGGAGAGACATAAGAGAGACACCACTTCCGTATACAACAGAATTGGAGTGCGGAACCGGAGCGGCCCGTCCTTTGAATCTTCAATCAAGTGACGACGCTAGTAGCTTAATGCTGCGGTTTTTGCTGCACCAGAGACGGTCCAACTTGAGTTTCATTGGATCCAAGGCTCAGCATTAGACGATCATTATTTCAGACGCTTAAACATCTCACCTTGACACTAATATCTCTTCCAGTCAATCTCCATTTGTATGCTGAGACAAGTTCAATCAAGGATCCTCCCTCAAACCCACACAAACAAGTCTCCGCAGGTCGGTTTTCAATTCAAACTAGGTACATGAGCTCCCCCAAATGTCCCCTGTATGGTAGTGGCTGGCTGAGAAATTTATAATCTCATCTAGTATTGATTGACATACACACGTCAACCATTTTTCACATCTTCTATGGCTGGGAAACAGGTCTGTGAGTTTGCATGGCATTGCAACAGTACTTTATGAGTGGCTGAAAACAAGAAAACTTCTGCAGACATCAACAGGGTTCTGTGAGCACCGAGTCCAAACTTCACCGCTCTGTGTTTCTCACTTACATAGTTTTCATCACAACCTCCACCGAGTCTCACGAATGCAAGAAATACTTGCGCGCATATTTTCACAATTATTCCACTCTTACTTTTAAACGCAATGGAGAATGCAAGCATGACGATCCCCTCTATCGACCTTCACTTCCGATCCTCCTCGCTCGAAACATGCGTACGAACTCTTGCACCGTCGCTTTTTCTAGGTTGGGCATCAACAAACTCGGATTTGGAAATTAGTCAATTGACCGAGGGCACCACAAATTCCGTGAGCCATGTCTTATCCTCTCATCGACCAGAGCTAACGCCTGCAGCTTTTCAAAGTATCTCACCGTTCATGCGATACTGAAGCCGATGTCTTGATCAAAGTCTATGGCTCTGGGACTGATATCACCATAGACCGCGAAAGTTCGTCACCATACACGCCACCCCCAAGCAATATTCTCTCTAACTCCAGCCATTTTTTTCTCAGAGGAACTTTCTTTCCATTCTATCCTCGCCGATCATAAGCTAGCTCCAGCACCTCTAGTTCGTTTTAGCAATGGCCATGCATATCCTTTCGTCCAAGGCAAAATATGCTCGCTTGCAGATATGTCCCGAGAAGACATCAAGGACTGCGTTGCCCGAGAGATCGCAAATTGGCATGGTTCCCTTCCCAAATTGGATGCGAGATCAGAAACGACAAAAACTAAGTCGTGCTTGCCGGGTGCTCTTCAGGCGCAGCCCAATGTTTGGATTACAGCTGAGAAATGGCTCAACGCGATCCGGGAGACCTCTGGAGCAGAGATACTCGTCAAGGAAGATTTGAAAGATGAGTTTGCATATCTACTGGATAAGCTTCATGGGGACGGTAATGCTGAGGTATGTTTGCACAAGTTCTTCTGCAACTTCTAGCATGTTTTCCTCTGAAGACCATTAACACTTCATATTCTGCCTTACACCCACTATCATCGCGTGTGTTTCTAACAGTTTTTATATAGATGGTCTTTACTCACGGTGATCTTCTCCACGCCAATATCGTCATTGCCGATTCTTCTACCCCCAACAATCTCGGTGTTAGTTTCATTGACTACGAGTAAAGTTATCCTTGTTCATAATGCGTTTCCACAGTTGCTAACACTTGTACCAGACACTCGACCTACGCCCCAGTAGCCTTTGAACTCGCCAACCACTTTTCAGAATGGGCTGGCTTCTCTTGCAACTACGAGTCTCTTCCCCCGCAACACACACGTCGAAGCTTCATTAAAACGTACTTGGAAAGGAGAAGAGAAATATCCCAAGACACAGAGCACAAATTGGGGGACACCGAAGCTGCTGTTGATAAGTTGATGTTTGCAGTAGACTCTTGGCGGGGTTTCCCCGGTTTTTATTGGTAAGTGTAACACTATCACTTCAGAATTACGGTGTTACATTATGTGTATTATCCTCATCCATACTGACGCTTTGCCAAGGGGTCTATGTGCACTTATTCAACATGCCACTCAGTCAGGGGAAGTAGATTTTGATTACTACGGTATGTTCTCAGTTCCCACTCTGATCCTCCATCGCATGTTCGAACTCCCTACACCCGTACCCCTTGTGTTTTCAAAATTGGTCCTGACTGTTGTTCTTGTAGGTTATGCGCAACTTCGGCTGGCCGAGTATTACGCGTGGAAACAGGAGGATGGTGGAAGTAGAGTGAAGTCGGGGAACCCAATGCCTTTGCGGGAGAAGGTTTGGGATGCGGTATCACCTCTTGGCTATTCAGGCTAAAATGTTCTCGTCGTCGTCGTCGTCTCTGGAAACTCAAGTGAGATGAAGCTTTCTGGAAAGGGAGTTTTCGAGCAGCATATGATGAATATTATACTTCCTATTTATTACTCAATGAAATTGCCAACATCTCTTCCTCAACTCCTGGTTGAACTGTTATTGGCGTCGTTGATGACTTGTATCTAATAATATATCCCACTTTCGACCTAATCTTGATTGAGACTCTTGGCTGTACATGCCCGTCTCTGATTGCTATCCACTTTTGATAAACTACCGGGCATACATTTATATCCGCAAGCTTGCATACCGAAATCGGCAGTATTTACCTTGCTTACTACTAAGGATGGGGGACGCTCAGCGTCGGAACATCAACCATAACATTACCCTCATACTCTCATCACCTCCAAAACATTTGAAATCTTCACAATAATTTCAAAATGGTTACCGTCACCCTCCCAGAACCGTTCGCCAGTATCCCAAAGGCGGATTTCCTCTTTGGACCCTCCCCAATTCATGCACTCCCCCGAATTTCAGAAGCTCTAGGTGGAAAGGTTGAGGTATGGGCAAAGAGAGAAGACTGCAATTCTGGAATTGCATTCGGAGGAAACAAGACTAGAAAATTAGAGTGGGCTCCTTATATTCTACGAATTCTATCTCTAACAAACTTAGATATCTCGTACCAGAAGCTCTGGAGCAAGGATGTGACACCCTCATCAGTATCGGAGGAGTTCAATCAAACCATACTCGACAAGTAGCAGGCATAGCAGCGAAACTAGGTCTCAAGGTACCCAACCCATTCCTTTCAATTCTTCGAAATAAAAACTGATGGGAAAAACCAGGCGAAACTAGTACAAGAACACTGGGTAGAATGGAGCGACCCAGGATACGAGAAAGTAGGAAACATTCAACTCTCACGTCTTATGGGTGCAGCACCAATTCTAGACCCCTCAACCTTTGGAATTGAACACAAACCAACTCTCGCTTCATTGACCAAGGAAGTCATTGCTGAGGGGGGGAAACCATATTATATCCCAGCGGGTGCTTCTGATCACCCACTTGGTGGTTTGGGATTTGCGAGATGGGCTTTCGAGGTTCATGCTCAGGAGAAGGAGTTGGGGATTTTCTTTGACAACATTCTTGTTTGTGCTGTTACTGGATCTACTTTTGCCGGTAAGTAAATTTGTAGGATTTTTGGGGAGGATAACTAATTTGGGGCATAGGAATGATTGCTGGCTTCAAACTCCTGGAACTCAAGCACGGTGTTCCTCATCGTCGAGTCATCGGCATCGACGCATCTGCCAAACCAGCCGAGACCAGAGCCCAATGCCTTCGAATTGCAAAATTCACCGGAGTCAAAATTGGATTGAAGGAAGAAGATATTACCGAGGCAGATGTTGAATTGGATGAGAGATACCATGATGGATGTTATGGAATACCAAAGCAGATGACTATTGATGCGATGAGATTTGGTGCTAAGACTGAGGGATTCATTACTGATCCTGTTTATGAGGGAAAGAGTTTGGCGGGGATGATGGATATGATTAAGAAGGAGGAGATTAAGGGCAAGATTCTGTATGCACATCTGGGAGGACAGTTGGCGTTGAACGCTTATTCTGAGGTGTGTTGAGTATGAACAGTGATTTGGTGTATCCGAGCATGTAAATCGACGAGGCTTTCAAAATTCATGAAGGGTTGCAGCTTCAGTAAAGAGAAAGTGACAATTGAACCTTTCCCTCCTAAATACAAATTGACCTAGGAATCAAGAGTGTTACTTTCCGTGAGTCTATAATCGCAACTTTTATCTGAAAAGGGTTATTAGAAATCAAGAAGTCTAGTTACTCCTTCCTCTAATACTTCTTGGATAATAATTCTAGAAATTCTATTGAAAAGTTGGCATTCGGTAGCGTCACCGTATCAAGAAGAATTTTAGAATGACTCAACATGTTTTAGTAGCCTGAAAAGATATGACGCGGAACTTCTGCATCAACCTCTGTACTAGTCTGAAATTACACAATGCCATACTAAAATAACCTATTGAAAGCAAAAGTCCCCGACAAGGCCAACTATTGCCAACAAAGTCTCCGAGCCTTACAGTTCATGGATTTTAATTGGAAAGACTTGACCAAAAGGCACAACCAGACTGATAAACTAGAATAAAGACCCCGAGAAGTCTCCACCGAGTGTATGTATATATGAGAAGTGCATAAGCTAGCAAACGAATCCTGTTTCTCTTCTTTCAGTTCTTCTTTAAAACACTTGCAGCAACTTACTATTCAACGGAACCAGTGTACCAGGCGTTTTCGCAGCTGGCGATTGTAGTAGCATGGTCAAGGCCGTTAGCATGTCTCTTTCTTCGGGTGCCATGGCAGCGGCAGGAGTAGCATCGTCTTTGGGCGCGGAACATTGAAATGGAGAAGATATGTTGAAGTATTCTGCGTTGTAGCATGTTGAGAATGGAGAATGATTCTACTCCTAATGCTCTCTGAAGTGGTGTCTTAGGTGAAATGAGTTTTGTGCATCGAAGAGAATATGACAGAGAATGAAGTACGCAAATATTGAAGATTTGTAGCTCTCTTCAATTGGGAACAACGATAGTTTTGAAAGAACCAGTACATCTCCCCACCTGTCAGAGAAATTGTTGCAATGCCCATTGTGACACACATTTTTTCTTCTGCGTATCAAGGCGGAGGACAGTTCTGTGGGTTACGCATATTCCCACTTCTTATTGAGAAAAGGTGATAAAAAGGATGTTCAGTAGCTCCAGACGGACAGCTTACTGCCAAGCTAGATCATGCTATTCCGGAGGCAACTCTTGTTGTTGTAGAAAGTGAGCCACATCACAAAGGTCAATGCGGCCCTTTACGACGTCAAAGAGCTCATGTTGAGTAATGGTTTTGATGTTGAACTTGGAAATGGCAACCATTGCCGGGGCGTATGGCTTTTTGCCTATTACGATGTACGATATTGTTTCGTCTGCCTCTCCCAAGGGAATCAAATGACCTCCATAGTGTTCAATGAGTTTTGTCAGCTGTGGGCGCTTCAAAGGGAATGGAGCCTTGGGTAGGTTGGGCTTGCCTACAACGAATCGCTGCTTGAAGGCGCCAGTCTTCGTTTTCTTCTTCCTCGCCCCTTAGAGTCCTTAGGTTTCTTTTCATTTCGTCGACACCATTTACCCATCGAGTGAAGAAGCTTTCCACTGTCTTCTCCCTTTCATCAGCTATGAGCCAACGCTTGCGGAAAGTCTTCTCCCCTTCATCGGCTGTGAGCCAACGCTTGCGGAAGAGTTCAACTTGTTCACGCAATGCCGACTTCTCATTTCTCTCCAAAATCTCTTCTCTTTCTCTTCTTCCCTCTTCCGTCTTTTGGTCTCCTCGGCTGTTTTCTCTGTTTGTAATTTCAAGACGAGAGATTGCAACTTTTTGTTCTCTGCATCGGCTGCAAGCCAACGCTCGCGGAAAAATTGAGGCTGCTCATGCAATATAGGCTGGGCAACCATATCCAAACTCTCTTTTGCATCCTTATATTCATCATCTTGAACTTCATCCTCGTCGTCCTCGTCTTCCTCCTCATCTTTTCCCTCATCAGTAGCTTCATTTTCACTATCGGTAATATCGTCCGGCAATTCCCTCATAAGCTCCCCATGTAAACAACTGAAATCATCGAAAAGCGCCTGCACTTCTCGCCCATCAACATAATCCCCCTCCAAATCCTCAATTTCCTCAACCTCGATCAAGATAACCGTACGATCCGCACGACCACCACAATGTTTAATATAATAAACTCCCTCGTCATTTCTTATCGTACACCTCTCTGCCATTGCTCGATTCCCGGCTTTTGCCCAGACTTGTCGCACCCTTCCTTTCGCGACCCTAGCCGCAAGTTCCGAATCATTGTAGTACTCCTTAGACTGGACTCTACCATTCCTTGGGAAATTCTCGTAATTTGTACGAGTGATGCAGTATGACATTTTATGAAGGAGAAGCGATTGGGTGGAACTCAAGAAATGTAATGGTTGAGGTTGGTGAAAAACAGCATCACGTGTTAGGAACAGAGCAAGGTATCTTCACCAATGCCATCGTGGTGCTCACAAGGGGCTCCAAAGTTGAAAGTAATAGTACTTGGTTCTGTTTGAAACTACTAAGCACAGTATGAAAGGATATGGTCACCTTTTAGCATAATACATAGAAAACAATTCTTTCTATAAGTCAAAGATTCATCCGTGGCTGCCATTAGCTTGGATATTAAAACAGAATATCAAATTCCAAGGAATGTAGTTCTTCACTTGTTGAGCTAGCATTCAAGGGATGATTTATTAGAAATCCTTCACTCAAACCAACACTAAAGCGTCGTTTTGGAAAAAGCTTACTTGCGATTTCTCTTCCCACTGGAACTCTAAAGCATAAACTTGAACTTTAGATGACTAAGTAAAGTTTGGTTGGAAAAGCCCCAAGATACTTGATGCTGCATCAGCTATAGTTCTCAGCCCCATACATTTCAAATCCAAGAGAGGTCTCATAATAACCGAGTACAAATTTCACAGGGGGGTAAGCGAGGAAACCCCTCCCATGTCAACATTACCCAAGACTGTCTTACAAAAAATATCTTAGCCTTCCCTTATCGCATATTTAGCTCTAGATGGCACTATATAAACCTAACCGCAGATCATTACCACTTATAAACAACGCCTAGCTAGGTATACAATCCAGGATTCCAGGTATACGCGTCTACTCTTACTTTCTAATACTATAAGATCCTCTATTAACCCCTAGGATAATAGCGGTACCTTATTAGTCAGTCTGCTTGTATCTCTTAGGATGGTAGTAATCTTGCTATCTAAAAACCAAGCTCCTACTGAGTAGCAGTCTCGAAGATAGGAAACAGCCTTCCGTTTGTAAAAAGTACGTCAATCTCTTCCCACCCTCCAACGGGATAAGCAACGCAAAAGCCAGAATACGAGAGTCTAGAATTCCCAAGAGTTTTCTTATCAGTTTCAAGGACAAGGTTTGGGGTAAGCGTAAGCTGCATATGTTGTCATGAGCGTTTTGATGTCACGGAACTTTATGCGTGTCCTCATTGCCATGTTCATGTGGATGTCCGAAGGGCGTGGGGGGAACGACCCATGTCTTGGAGGATATGTGGGTGTTGCCGCCTGTTCGCATGTAGGCGGTGGTCATTTTCGGGTGAGCATTTTCTTTTGAGGTGCTTTTGGTAAGCCGCAAGAAGCTAATACGTTTACATGCTATGTAGTTAGCTCTAGACACTCGAAGAAGCAGGATTGCCTCATTGGGACATGGGGGAAAAACAGGGGGGGGGGACTTTGTAATATAGTCGATTGGGTAAATCGACTTTTGAAAAGGGTGGGCTGGAATATTGGATTATTTAGAAATTAGTCATTAGCGAGGAGGACGAAGTTTCTGGTAAGAGTTGTCGTAATACGACTGTTAGCATTTCTTGAAGAATCCGGGGTTTGTCAACTTGTCACCTGTTACAAAATTGCTCTACTATAGCATAGCATTGTCAAAGTCCGTACCTCTTGATACTCCACTCCTGGCTTGGGCTCTATCATTTCTGCATTAACCGATTTTTTCGCTCTTGAAAACTTGGCAAGATTCTGTAGTGTATATATCTTGCATCGCCTAGACGACACTCTCGAAGATAGCTAAGAGAATTAAATCACTTCGCTCTTGATTCTCAGAATATGAATATTACAATGTATAGCCTTCACAAATTCCAAGATACAGTGATGCACTCATCACGAAACTCTGGTGCTTTCACTCTAGGCATAATACTCGCATACTTGCCTGTATTATACAGAAACCCATTGATTCAAAACTCCAAGCGGAAATCTCGGAATTAGTAGTCTTCACTTTCTCCTCTATCCAAACTCAGTCTCCCCATTTCCCGTCAAGAAACGAGGATTCCTAAGATGAGAACTATGATGCTTTGGGTTGAGGACCAAAAATATTTGGTTCTCCCTATGATAAAGATCTCAGGCGTGAGATCATACTGAGTGTAAAATCAAGTTTTCGATCCATCACCTCTTTTAGTTGCGCGGGGAAGGTCCTTCCGTTGAGGCTGCGAGACCAGAGACGCCAAGATGGTAAAAATCCCCAGCATGGCCTTTTAATCTACCACCGACAGAAGAGTTGAAAGAGATAGTAGTAGGAAGATGTTAAGCATAGGGAACCCTTTTGTTTTGTTTTGTTCCAGTGGTCCAAGGCTAGACTTTAGATGGTGAGGGTAGCAGACCTTGCAGTTCATTGAGGCGAACCTTCAGTGTATGGGAAAATTGTCTCAACAGTGTCCATAGCTAGGTAAATTCGAACCTGACGGTTTTCTTTTGTGATAAAGAAGTGTGGGGGGATTGATGAAATGGCGGCGGAAGAAAAGTGAAAGGCTGGCTTGTCTTGCATCAGAACACCAAAGCTTTGAGTTGAGAGGAACCGAATTCACCAACGCTTTGATGGGAATCAACCTCGTTGGTTCCTTCCCACATAGAAACTAAGGGAAAGGAAGACTAGGTAGGTACCTAGGTGGTAGACACCAACGGGAAGATACCTAGACTCAGGTTGGAGCAAGAAGGACAAAGGGAAAGAGCGATCGAGTCAGTTGCAACTGCTGTGGGCGCAAGTGCTACTGCTACTGTGGGATCTTCCGCAAAGAAGGTGCTACCCACCACCAGCGAGTGCACCACCTTCATCTCCAACCTTCCCCAGCCCTCCCTTCTATTTCCTTCCAACCTGATTCTCTCTCTCCCCTCACCTCGATCCTTTTTCATGAATCCCAAGATATCGATATCCCATATACCAGTCTCCCTCTTCAAAGATTAAAGGCGCCGACAAGGGATCCATTCTCATCCTCCCCACTACTGGTACAGACGCGGAATCATTTTATCCGCGTGAACACGCGTGCAACACGCGTGCAACTCACCCCGAAAGTGACGAACATGTCAAGATGCTTCGCACGGTGAAGAAAGCTGCAGATGCCGCTGTCGACGGCAAAGGACCCGATGCTGCGGATTTCGACACTCAGAACTGTGAGGAATGGCAAGAGCAGATTTTAGTGGTAAGTTTTCTTTCCCTCGGTCCCTGCGATGCGATGCGATGCGATGCAGGCATTCATCCGCCAGGGTGGCACAGACATCAGAAGCAAAGAGAGATATGCTGAACTGAACTGATATCGCGAACTCAAGAACTCCAGCAGTCCCGTCAAGCAGAATAGCTCTCTGCCACGCCGCACTTCATCGCCTTTCCCGACAACACCTGAGAGACCCCGTTCTTCCTCGGGCGTGTTTAAAATCCCCGCCCTGCCATTGTCAGTTGTGTCGGCGGCCATTGAGTCCTCTGACAGCCCTTCCGTCGAAACCCCGTCGAAGCAAGCGCGAGAACCAACAGGACCGGACGCGAATGAAGAGACCAGCGGCGCAAAAGAAAAGCCAGAAGGTTCAGCCGCGTGTGGAAATGTGGTAAGCTCAAGCACTTCCACTCCTTCTCCAGTTCTTCGTTTTAAACGCAATGCACAGGGTCAATTGCGTCGAGTCGAAGCCAAGAAGCTACCTTCGGAGGGAAGCCCGAGTCGCAAAGGCAAGATGGATCGTTACGGAGCGATGAATGACCTCACCCAGAAGAGTTCCATGTCCCTCACTCAACCGAACTCGGCGTCTGCATACGAATTATACACTACAGCTGAGGAAACGGCTCGTCCTTCACATGCGGATCTTGGAATCATCCCCGGCCACACCCCCAATACATATGAGGAGAACGACACCGGGCATATTATGCTTGGTTTGGAGCACGAGAGCGAGAAAGACGAGGACGAGCCCGAATCGCAAGACGCATCCTATGCGGCGCCTATCGCGTTCAGTTCTCAGCCGATAGAACCACAAACTCCAGCGCCGCCAGTCACGAATCCATTCATAATTAAAGGGAGCGTTCTGAAGGATCATGAAATGTTCGCAGCAGCGACTCAACCCTCTTCAATTGGTCGTCATCTGGCCAGTCCGACTTCATCGCGACCCTCTCCAAATGGTTTCGCCGAGACCCCAGCGCCCTTCCAAGTGGTCGACTCGCCCTTGATTCAACGACAACTGATCAATGAAACCCCAAATCAACCCTCGTCCTTATTTGCACAACTCAATAACGAATCACCTATTCCCGCCGCGTTCAATCGTACCTTCGATGCTTCGGCTCTTCCAAGAGCGAGGGCCTTGCCCGAACCTCGGAGGTACAATTCAATGAAAGCGAGCCAGGAGAAGAGGGTGCAACCGGATGTGGAGAGTAGTGACGACTCGGATATTGAGGCCGAGCCGCCTAACCGGAGCAAGGCAATGCACAAACATGCAACAGAGCAGCTTTCCCGGGTGACAGTTAGCCTCCATAAGAGAAAGACTATATTGGGAGATCCACCATCTTCGTACGCATCCACCGTGGAAGTTCCATCGACTGGCAGGCGGCGACGCAGCTTGCAAGAAGACTACACTGCTCAATGCGAGGGGTCCGATGCCCGGGATACCCAACAGAAGGACGACTACGTTGCGGACTCACAGGCACAGTCATCTCCACCGCATCGTTCTAGTGCCCCTCAGATCAAAAGTACGGAAGCCGATGAGGCTATCGCTGATGAAGCTATTGCCTCGACGCAATCCGCCGATTCTCAACCCCAAATTTTGCCAGATTCGTGTAATGAGAGCAACAGAAATGTTCCTCGGGACATTCGTACTCTGACGCAATCTACCGATCCTCTACCCCCAATTCTGCCCGAGTCGTGTGATGAGAGTGTCCCTCGGGATATTCGTGCTACCACTCCTGAACAGAGTTCAAAGCCGGTATCCAATTCCAGCTTGCCATCGACCCAGGCTGTGCTAGGAGCTGCACCAGAAGCTACTTCAAACGAGGACTTACCAAAATTTCCTGACCCTGTAACTCTCCCGGAAGCTACTCTCGACGAACTGCATCCCAAGCCATATGCAGCGCCAAGTCTACCATCGACCCAGGCACTGCCTTCTTCCATCCCTAGGACGAAAGAACCAGACCTGCCTTTGAAGGAAGTATGTGCAAACCAAAGCACCACGGCAGCCCCCACAAACCAGCGCCAGTCTTCTGGAAGCGAACCTTCAGCCATACCAGAGACAAGTCCTATTCCCGAGGGGAGCCTGCGTCCCATGGGGGATTTGGGACTTTCATTTGCAGAAGAGAAGGAGGATGAGTTGCAAAACACCCCCCCGGGCTTCTCTCAAGACGAGGAGTTCGAGGTTGTACAACAAATTAAAAAGAAAGCTTCCACGCCGAGGAAAGTGGCTCCCTTCAGAAAGATCTTCCAGATCAAATCGAAGACAAGTTCGCAGGTACAGGCAATTGAAATTGCCAAGTCCTCCCTCGAAGTGCCACAAGCGACAGAGGACATCACTGCTGGTCGTCCTACTTCTTCTCCAGGTCAGATTCCAGCAGTGACCGGGGACACCGAAGCTCCCGAACCTTCAAATTCCCCACAAGCGGACGTGACAATGGAAGAATCACAATCTCTATTTGTTCCTGAAGATCCGCCAGCAGATGTGACAGAAAATATGGCAGACGAAGGTTTAAATTCAACTGGAGACGGACCAGCAACGAACGACGAGGAGACACATCGACCAGATGATTCAGCAATAATTGATGTTTTTGAAGATCCAGTGGTGGAAGTAAAGAAACGCACTACCAGAGCTACCAAGCCTCCAAAAAATGTTGAGATGGCGCCGCCTACACCAAGCGCAATATCAAGCACGGCTTCTTCTGACTTGTCTTCTATCGCATCAAGCGCAATGCAAACACCACGGCCAACCCCCTTGTTGAAGGGTCCTACCTCTAGTACACGCACTCCGTGTACTTCGGTCACACGATCATCGTCGGCAACAAAAGGTCGCGCTACCAAAAAGCCCGAAGTCGCTGAGCCAAAACGAAAATCCAAACGAAAAGCATCGTCGGCTCTCGAAGAAAGCTTGGAACCCACACGATCTTCCAAGCGTCAATCGCTGGCTAGGGTAAGCAGATCATCTAGCGCCGATCCCCTGTCTTTGCCATCTGCTTTCACTGGAGGCAGAACGGCCACCACACGGAACGCCAATGGATTGTTTTCAAGAATGGTGTTTGCGGTTTCATATGACCCCAAAAACGACAAAGACAAAGACAAGGTTAAAAAGTGTATTGAAGACCAAGGCGGTAGACTTCTTGAGGTTGGGTTTGCGAATTTGTTTACGGCACAACAGGGAGACGATGAGTATGAAATCATTTTAACTCCGAAGAACAAAGGTCTCCGATTTGCTGCGGTCATCGCCGACGAGTTCTCGAGAAAGGTCAAGTATATGGAAGCTCTTGCCCTTGGCTTGCCATGTGTCTCTGGACAATGGGTATTGAATTGCATCGCCAAAGAAACCGTAATCGACTGGTCCCCATATCTACTTTGCGCTGGAAGAGTGGAATATTTGAACGACGCACACATCAGCCGAAACCTTGCATCTTATTCAGCCGCCACGGCCGATTTGGCTTCGACAATTGGGGACAGAGCGAAAGTCCTAGCGGGAAAATCAATTCTCATCATTACCTCGAGAGCTGAATCGGATGCGAAAGGAAAGACGGTCGACTTTTTGCTCCAAGCTTCAGGACCCAGTCGCTGTCTGCAAGTGAGCTCGATGGCGGAAGCGAGAAAACGTCTCCAGGATGACGAGGCTGATGGGACGACCTGGGATCTCATCTACTCGTACGGAAAGCATCAGGATGCTGAGAAGCAATTGTTTTCTACTCCCAATTCAAAGAGGAAACGTGCATCTACGGCACCTGAATCCGACGTTCGTCCGGCTCCGAGCAAGGTTCGCGTGTTGGTGCATGAGGAGGTGCTTCAGAGCTTTATCACTGGAAGATTGTTGGAGGATTGATTGCCGGGTGTTCGTATGGATAACTGTTTATCAAGGGAATTGTACGATATGTATGTGGCTACTAAGAGCATGGATGGATGGGATGGATGTTTGCTGAGGTTTTCTTTTTTTGGCTCATGTAGCGTGGTGTTGCTATTGCATTATTCCTGTCCGGGGAGACGGATGAGATACATTGGGAGGGGGGCGTTTATCATGATACCATATTTGCTAGAATAGAAAGGGAGATTCGTGGCTGGGCATGGTAGCTTGCTGGCTGGATTTGGAGGGTTTATGTAGAGCTTACGCTGTACTCTGTGTTGTAGTTCTGATGATGAGTTGCAGAGATAATATAGCAACTCACTTGAGCAACATTTGATAAAACTGTTTCCTGTGAAACCACGAGATAGGATGGGATGGTAGGGAGGGAGGTTTGTTGAGTGGTTTTCAGGGTGATGTTGCTGGGTCTTTGCTTTCCTCGTGACGGCCAGTATTACTATGGCATAGCTACCTTTTTTAATGGGGCATGACATGATGAGAAGGAAAAGGCAGAAGAGATGAGTTGTTTAGTAGTGTTGGGAAATCTCATATACTTTGAAGGGGGTGTAGGCGGGGGGCGGGATAATTGATATTCACACCTTCCTTCAAGGCTAATATCTTTATTCTAGGGGCCGAGTCCTAAGATAACGTGTACTAAAGTTTCCCCTGTCATGGCTCACACTTGGCCCAAGTATCGCACCGATTCGCACGTGGTACACCTATTCCAAACTAAAAGTTAACACGTGCGCCTAGTATATATTCTCCTTCCCCTGCCTCATATTGTTACATTCAGCAACACGACACACTTTCAACTTTTCCTCTACGTTTTCAAAAAATCTTGCATAGACGAACAGTCAAGAAAACACATCGCCCGAAATGAAGATTGGCAAGTACGTGAAAGTGGATGCCTCCCAGCTTCCTCCTCTTTCCCCTGGCAGAGTTCCCCAACCACAAATATCAAGCCCCAACTACGGCCAACGTCCAATTTCCCATGAAGTCAGACGAGCATTCGAAGAAAACCTCTCACCTGAAGTTCTCGCAGAAGTAAAAGAGAAGCTCAAGCGGGACTGGTATAGTCGTGAACGCGACCAATATATACTAGAACTTCAGCAGATTTGGGCACCCCCCGACACTTTACGACTCCTAACACAAATGTCTAAACTACATACGATATCGGAGAAGGAGGCAAAGAACACGTTGGGTGAGATCAGTTGGGCGAATCCCGAGTTTTATGCGAAACCATTTTATAATAAAGCTACGGTCTTCTATTGGATGGATTCGGCGACTGTCGTTCCTAGTGATTGTGATGGGCTTGCGATTGTGGGGAGTATTTGGAATACTTGGATTAAGACTCTAGGTCGCCAACCACGGTTCCAACTAGAGGATTTCTTCGCTGTGCCGGTTAGTGTTCCCCGGAACATCGCGAAGACTATTCCAGAAATACTTCAGGCACATGAGAACATATGTTCCCAGGTGCGAGGAAAACTGGAAAAGGAAGGTGCTGATACCATCGGATTGCACCCGATTTGCGAGGCATTGTTAGTCATCTTCGATGAATACAAATTCGTGGATTCTGCATATCTCAAGGAGGAAGATGGCCGTCGTCATTACGCCAACGTCGCTCAACACCAAAGCATTCTCTTGGTTCGAACCGGGAAAGAAGAAAGGCTCAGTACAGCCATCAGTTTCGATTCTCTCAAGCACGAAGCAGTACCTCTTTCAAGAAAGGAGGAATTGGGAAACTTTGATCTCATTCAGGTCCCCTTGCAAGTTGGGATACGCTTTCTCGCCAACTTGGTACTTAGGGAAGAAGCGGCGTCTCCTGCTTTATTTCGGGGGCTCCCACATATTTCCGAGGAAGAGTGTGAGATGAAGGCTTTTTTAAGGGGTGAAGCGGACTTGGCGTGGAGACAGGAAAGGGGGGATTTTTGGAAGGGCATGACAATAAGTGAGGTGAAGGAGGTAATGATGCTCGGCGATAAATATGAATCCGACGTTGATCCTTCGTTTAAGCTTACCTGGGTTTGATCACGTCTGGCATGCTCAATTTTATGGGATGATCAAATACGGGGGTTGATTTGAGGTTTTGAGTATACTGCTACTTAGAAGACGAATATGGTTAGTCTTCAAAATTAGGAGTTATTTGACTCGTAGCTACGTGTGAAGACCAGAGCTTCAATAATTTTGGTGTATTCTACGGCCCCAAATTCCAAATATGGCAATGCTTATTTAGTTAAACTTAAGGGAATCAGAACAATTGTTCGCAGAGACTTGGAAGAATAAGACACTTACCAACTACACCATTATTATAAACACTCTCGGTAGCATTGTAAAATCTTTGGGATCTACTTGAGTGATGGTCTCCAATTTATCACACCGCTTAGCGCCTCAAAGCAGCAACGCGTCAACTCGAGTATTCACCAACACCTTCCGCCTCCTTTCCCCGCATGATATTTAGGTGCCTTTCACCTTCGCATATTACAGCAACAAACATGGCCGCAACACCGCCGACACAGTCAAAACCCACAATGCTTGGTGGTGGACATCCAACTCAAGCATCGAAGACGTTTGAGGAGGTTCAAGACATGCCTGCGAGTACTTCACCTTCGATTCCCACCTACGTACCAACCTCCAACATGCTCATCTATCAAGTCGAGCGCGTCTACCGACGAGACTGGCCCATGGACTGCTACCTCAATCGTCTCCCCGCCGAGCTTCTCCTCCCCATCTTCAAAGAAATCCTCGAGCATCACACCAAGACCTCAAAGTTCTAGAGAAAGGGGGAGATCTTTATCGAGGATGAGCTTGAGCCCTTCAGTTTCAAGGAAAGAATAGGCGGAGACTACAAACACCATTTGAATAGACTCCGCAACAAGGTTGACAACCAGATCCCGGCATTGGAGTTGGCGCTCATTCCAGAAAGACGACTCTATCGCCTGCTTTTCCATATGAGAGTGCAGGCTTGTGTTTTGGTTCTTCGTCCGTCGTTATCCTTTGATTGGTCGGAACCTTTGCCTAGTCTCTCTGAGGCATGGGAGGAACCGTATGATCGACTTGTTGTCCGAGGCCCCCCTTATCACGTCCCTCGCAGTTGGCAAAGAAGAGGATATTCCAGAAAGCGCATGTGGGGAGAGTACGGACGCCGTCTTCCTGAAGATTGGGAGATCGATTACCTGGGGGCTTACCCACTCAACAAACCCATGGCACTTTTGGAGAAACACCAAGACCTTCCTGGTCCAAGGGGTTGGAACTGGGAGTATCCCGGATTAAAATTCCTGTCACCTTTGATGAGAGATAGCGTGAGAGCAGTTAAGCTGTATACATTGTGAGCATCCAAGCGCGCAAGCAATGTCCATTACTTACCTAGTTTGTTTTTAGGTCTGATAGGGATCTGTCTTCGGACTACAGAGACTTGATGGAGGCGAGGAGCTATGAGAATGAGATGAAGCTCAAAGCTGTACTTGCGTTAGGTCGAATTCTAGAACAGGTGAGCCCCATACCCACCAATCTACACCACCACCCCAAGCTGACTGAGAGACGACAGGCCGCAGGAATTTTACCCGCAGCTATCGACAATTTAACAATTCAGTTTGAAAACACCAAACACTTGAGCGAGAGAAGCCACAAGATGTTCAAACAAAACTACACGCCTCTGCGTCAAGGACTCGAGAAATTCTTAGCGCATTGCAATGTGTCAAGATTGACGTTTGTCGAATTTGGTGGAGGTGGGCTGGATGGTGAGTCCGATGATGAGGCCGTGGATTCTGGAACAGACTTCGAATTCCATCCTCGTCCCTCGGGCGGCTGGGACCGCCTTCAGTTTGGAATCGGTCTCGACGATTTCCGGGATGTTTTGGCTCCAAGAACTTCTTATTACTATGAGAGCTCAGATATGAACCCAGAAGATTACCAAGAGTACCTGTGTGAGACCGAAGCACATCACATTGCTTTTCCAAAACACACGCTGGCTTTCAAGTCCAAGAAGGGGAAAAAGATTGCTTATTGATGACTTGGGAATTGAAAGAATCTCTGTTGTCGGAGTCATGTTCATAGTATCGGAATGCTTATTGCCAGGGAAGGAAATCTGCAATGGAAAGCGGAATGAATTATGGGGAGTCGTATGCTTTAGTCTAACGAAGATTCTCTTCCCCAAATAAGGACAATGAAAAGCATACACAAATGGATTGAAAGCAGGAGTTGGACTGTGAAGATAGCCTCTAGGCAGTCTTCCCAAACTCAACACTCTTCTGCTCAACATCCAACACCGTCTTCAAATGCTCATATCTCAACGGCACCTCCTTGTGTTGACTCAACAACTGTGCTGTCTTCAAGATGTTTTTAATCTGTCTCCCATTGATTTCCACCTCTGCCAAATTCTCCACATCCACCGCACTCAACTCATGCTTGATACCTCTCTCCAAAAAGTTATTCCAAACTTTCGTTCGAGAGAGCTTATCAAGATCAGGATACTCCATTCGGATGTGAATACCTGAAAAGCGAGAAGAATTAGCAATCATTCAAAACTACCGATCGGAACAATTGTGCCAAAAGGTTGAATTGATTGGAATTATGGTGTACAAGCGGGAGTTACTTACGCGACTGGAAAGCCGGATCCATGTTCTTGACGCGATTGGTTGTGAGGAAAAGAATTCCTTCGTAGTATTCCAGAGTTCGGAGAAATATTGAGACGATCTTGTTTCGTTCAAGATCGTGGGCGCTTCGGGCTTCGAGGAAGACATCACACTCATCCAACAAGAGGACGGCGTTCCATTTCGCAACCATTTCGAGGATGGTAGTGAGAGTCCCTTCAACCTCAGAGCTGTCAACACCTAGATCACCAGCACTCATCCTGTAGAGAATCCCGAAGTCAGTATTGCCATTTGCAGTAATATTTCTGAGGAGGAAAACTACTCACATGTACAGAGGCACTTTCATGTCTTCTGCCACGGACTCGGCTGTCAAAGTCTTTCCAATACCCGGACCACCTGAGAGAAGCATGATGATTCCTTTTCCTTTACCAGAAATCACGTCATCGAAGCTGTCTTTGTATTTGGTCTGAGCAGATACGAATGCTCGGATGAGCTCTTTCTGAGCCGGTGGGAGAACGAGATTGCCGAAAGCAGAACCATTCCAGACGATGGGTTTCACTTCATCAACGAAGAAAGAAAGCCATTGCTTGGTTTTCAAGGCATATCCCTTGACGGAGCTTGCGCAGTGGGTGAGTTGCTCGTCAGTGAGAGGGATACGCTTCGTGTCTTGTTGCATCTTGACCCCAGAATCGTTTGGCTCTATGTCATAATCGTCACTATCATCGCTGAATTGCTCTGAAATATGAGAGTCATCGTCGGGGGTATCGGCTTTGGACTTGATTGTGAGGGGTGTCAGGGGTTGGATACTGTTGGGATTGAATTTCCCAAAAGCAAATTTATCAATGATGATTCTTGAATCGATCGTGACCTTGATGTCCTGACCACATCGATTCTTGCCGAGCGCATAGGACTTGTAAGCTTGATAGTGGTAACCGTGGTACTTTTCGAAGATTCTGCCCCGGTTGATGAGTTTCGCGCGGATCTTCTTCTGATTGGGATGAAACTCAAGTGGGAAAGCTTCAAGCTCTGCAATGTTCATGGTGCCACCAAAGGCTGGGATGAGATGCTGTGACATGGCGTATCCAAATCGATCACCATCCCAATCAACTTTTTGGCACGATAGACTATAACATGGACCATATTTGGGATGCTTTATGTAGTCTCCTTGGGTAAATTTCAGGCCGCAGTGTCTATCCCATTCATTCGCATAAATTGTTCCACCGGGCTGAAAGATAGTCCAAAGATGTTGGAATGTAATGACTTGGTTTTCGATGTAATCGTTCTTGGCTGAGATGATGTCTTGAAGCTCGGCTTGAAGTATGGAATATAGCAATTGTAGGTGCTTTCTGGTCTCTTCGTGTGTCTCAGCAGCCAATGCAGACGTGAGTTCTGACCATCGGTGAACGAAAGGATTGAATGGCGCGAAGAATTCGAGTCTTTTGAGGGTAACAGTAACACCTAAGCGATAAATTGTTAGACACTGACACCCCCAGAAAGGAATTTAAACATACCCGGATAGTTTTTCAAAACCTTGGTCAAGACATTTTTCAGCAAGGGGCTCTGAACAACAATACTGTGAATTTCGAGTTTCTTTCGAGAATCGAAACTCTTCTTGTTTCGAACAAGAATCGCATAGCGAGCAGTAACTTCGTTTTCAGCCGCTTCTAGGAGGTCTTCGGGATATTGGTCAGTCCATGAAGTGCGGCCCCTGTCGTCTTCCAATTGGTAGAGGTCCTTGATATCGCATCTCATGCCCAGCTCTTCAACTACCGCCGGGGAAGTTGAATTGTTGAATGACGACCCTGTGGGAGGTACTTGGTTAGGAGTAAGGCTCTGCGGAGTTTGGTCGCCCATTGTGAAAGTTGAAAAAGTTTGCAAAGCTGAAACTCTAAATCAGTGCGTGTGGAAGTGGGAAATTTCTGATACATGAAGGGAAATACAATAATTATACTTTCGTAGAAACCAATATTCACAGCGTACAGAAGTGTGATCGGTACTGAATAGAGGTAGCAAGCTTCTGCCTTTTTTGCCACTTCTCCAGGCAACGAGACAAGGCAAATCCGAGTGAACGGTAAAGGATTTCTACAATAATTTCAGGTAGTTCGCAAGATTTACGTCAAGTTCAACCCTTGGTCACCCGCTAACTGGGGATGGATTGACTCCCATTCTGCCTTTGTGACTGCCTTGTCATGAGTTTTGCAGGAAGGCAGCCTTCTGCCTTGGGTCTGGTTGACAACCCGAACAGTTCAATAGAACCTCGAGAATTATGATTACAAACTTCTGCCTTGGATGCGATGGGTGAGGTGGCGTCGTGGTGGTTTCGATATCCTCAAACCTTGGGGTTGTTGGCGCCTGCTTACCGCCCGCCTACACCCCGCCACCAGGGGTTGTAGGAATTCGTAACTATAGTCTAAGGTACCTTCCCTTTCTATAATTCTCTTAACTGTTCTAGAACAATAAAGATAGTATAAATCTTATTATTCTAGTTACGTAGGATAATTAAATTAATTCTCCTAGTCTTAGAGAGTAGTATAAAGGGATTCTGCTTATAACTAGTCACGAATTCCTACTCCCCCTGGTGCCGCCTACAATCTCCATCAAAAGTCTCCCTATTTGACGATCAGCATGCAATCACCACAATAAAAATAAATGCAAAAAGACAAGTAGGAAGGTGGGGGGGGGGTGATGATATTGTGAGTCAAGAAGAGTTTCTACCTGGGTGGCAACGCCCTACAAGGGCTGCTGGACTCTAGGTTTCAATATCAGATTGGTCTTTAGGACTGCTGTTGGGGACATCCATCAATTTCAGCCTATTGGTGATCTTGATAGAATTTCCGCTGTCAGATGTTCTCGTTACCTTGTACACGTTATTTACTTTTTCGAGACAATGTTAGAGAATTACCCCAACCAAGTGGATGACGGACGATAACTTATTTGCAAAAATTATTTCATTATTCTTCTCTTTGTCTTTTTCTTAAGACTGTTTACACCTGGAATATGATATTCCATTGATCGTTATAAATTTTTTCCGCCATTCTATTCTACTTAATTTCTGTGATATCCGAGAAACTTGAGGTATTGAACAATAGAGGTGTCCGCAGAGCAATGGCCAGATAATATTTTCAGAGTTACACGGATATGAGAGGGCAGGTCAAAGACTCTATGTTTAGCACATGAGCTATAGAACGATATAATTACTACTTGATCGACTATTATTAACAGAATTATTTGAGAAGACGAGAAACTGACTTTCACCAAATTCGAAGACCTTTTATAAGTGAACCCTCTTGAAATGGCACCAAATGGGCAGACAGGGGTGAGATGCATAATTTGTTACATATAATTTTCTCCATCATGATAGCCCAACTACTAACACTCTATGGCTTTGGAAGGTCTCCAGATTTCATAGCCGTTTTCCGCCAACGGATACAGTGTAACAAATTCAAGGTTATCATAACTTTCTTTGCACAATGACGAGGGGCCCTAACCGTACTCGACTTGGGTGAGCTCCAGAATCAACGAGGGGAACTTTTCCATGTCACCAAATGGGATGGGGAGGAGGGGAAAAGATTCACATCTCTCAATCACCATGCAACCGCCTACCTAAGATGCATCAATGGGCAGAACGAATAGTATCGATGCCAAGATCCGCGATCTCGGTCCATCAATCAGAGTGGTGGGTTCGCACTGGATCTCGTAGACCACATTTCAACGCGCCCAAAAAGTCTCACGTCAAATGATGTACACTGGCAATCGACAACCTAACAACTCACTCTTGGGGATCTGGACATCTTTCTTGCTGAAATCATGGAGCATCAACCAGCACAACATCCGGAGAATGAGCATAGACCATATGCTGTTCCTCTCATCGGTGACATCGGATGGCAAGTCACTTCCTGAGTGGCTTCGTCCGGATTCTTGTGATGTTTCAGATACCTGTGATACTTTTTCGGCACTCGAGGACAGTTTGCGATCTCCCGATTTGATGACCGATTTGCGAATGACATCAAAGTATATGTCGATAAATCTCTTCTCTCGATCGACCGGTCGTGTGTGATTCAACTGATCAAAGTCGGACTCCCCGCCCGAACCTTTCCGGTTGATTTTGCAGAGAACGACCTGAATGTGTCTCCACAACACATCAATTACCCTCGACGGTGGAAGGTTCTCGTCTGTCAGGTAACTGTCAATCTTGTCAATTGTATCATGCAAGACGTCGAGCAGCATAGGAGACAATATATCTTCTTGCTGACCGACGATCTCTGTTTCGATTCTCTCGAGCATCCGAAGCATCATACCATTGGCTGAGAAATGTCTTTCAAGTCGGAGTCGTTGATGGAAGGCCGACAATAGCTCTCGGAGCGAAAATGACTTTTTGTTCCAATGAAAAATTGTTGGGTTTGGGAGCATCCGGAAACAAGATCCCTTAAGATGGAGAGGCTTTCCGAGCATACCCATCAGTTCGAAGGGAATGTGAAATAAATGTTCCGTCCTGCTTCCTTCGTCCAAGAAATGATGAGCCGTTGTAATATCACATCCAATGAGAACAAGCGTTTCTGCGATTTCGTGCCTGCTCCCAAGCTGAAGCGTTGGCATATCCCCTTGCTTCATCGTGTCGACGACCGGGGGAGCCTCCATCGCACCGGGCTTGCCGTATCTGAAAATCGTTGGCACAAAACCAAAGCATAACTCCTTCACCTCATCCCTTGGCACAAGCCGGCTCTCTTCAAACTTTTGTCGCCCAGTCCTTTCAAAAGTAAAGAGAATACCCAGATTGTTTGCGTTGCTTCCGGAAAGAATGAAGCCATTGCCCTCCGCTCGATATTGGTGCCACTTTCGATCGAACTCCTGCCAATGTATCCCAAGTGCAGCGGCCACTTCAACAATATGCGATATCGTACTCGTAGCATACGGTTTTTTGATATCCTGCATGGTATCCCAGGACCGAGTCTTGGGTTGTACGGCGATGGCGAAGGTTGGGATATATTCCGGTGCTCCTTTGCGGCTCGTGGCCTTCCATTGTATTTGCTCCCATTTCCTGCTCTCCCTCTCCATTTTCTGCACGGCAGAAAGGAGGTCCAACCAACTCGCGCGCTCGTTGTCTGCCGTGTGAACGTCTTCTTGGAGTGCTATGATGTTGGGCATCTCGATTTCTGGTAACATTGTGCGTGTTTGAGTGTAGGATTCGTTCGTACCGTTGGCATAGTAGAGTTCACGAGTGGCAACCGGTTTTTTTTTGTTTTCCAGTGGGGCAACGAACAGAACGGGCGCTTCGAATTGCACTTCGAAACGGAGCTCAGATGGTCGGAATACTCGTCTCGTTGTGTCTGCCCACAAGCCAATGACTTTTGCACTGCAGTTGGAGTATCCAGTGGCGCTAGCATAGTATTGCTGTAGGAGCTGGAGAGTCGTCGCAACGAGGGCCGTGACTGAGATTATCAGGGCGACGATGGAGGTTATGGCAGCAACATCGAGGGGCTTATCGGGGTTGTCCATATCGAAGGAGCTTTGGGTTCAGGTTGCAATTGATTCTGGCAAAAGGCAAGCGCAGTTGCGGCTCGATCATTGGTTGGCGCCATCTTCGGATTTCTTGGGTAATTTATGTCGCTGTATCTGAAAGGAATCGTGAGATGCTGCAGCGAGAAAAGTGAGGTCTTATCCAGAGAGTTGGAGATCTCGAGAGAGTTGGAGATCTCGAGAGAGCTCCTAGTAGCAAGAAGAGTGGGGTTCCAGATGTTTCCCAAAAATAGAAAGTTGCTAACCGTGTGAGGATTAGCCGAAAATGATTGCTTTTCACTTCCACACTTCCACCACCTTAAAGAAAGGCTCCCCTCCCAGCCATCTTCTTTCTGCTCGTTTGTCATCTTTGTCTCTGGAGATTCTAGAGACGACTTTGTTGACGTTAGGCCTTTGGGATTGTTCCCTTGCATGTGCCATGTGTTCTGTACTCCTCCTGTACCTCTCGCCATGCAGTCATATTTTTCTATCCAACTGCAGAGTCTGAGAATCTTCTGAATACGAGAGATGAGCCTCTCCTGAACCACCATAGCAGAACCTTTCGGAGTTACTCGATTTTTACTTCTACTGTAGCACCAAGTCACCAAGTGGAGAGCAGTCAAAATCAACCCCAGAAACGGGTGGGAATGGCAAGTTGTAACTGGCCAGCCATGCTGGAGAGCTGAATCTTGGTCCGAAAAGGCGCATTTCGGCGAGGCTTTCCTCCCGGTAAATCTCAGCCGCAATGTCCACAACAAATCACGCGCTGTTGCTACTGGATATTCGGATATTTCTGGCTGTCAATGTCACTCTCGTGGCGCGCGTGGAATACTCTCGTTGGTTGTTGGAAAAACAATTGTCTTGGCTTCAGAATGTGTGCCGAGGCGCATCTCTCTTTGGAAAGTTCCATGCAATAGTTCGCGCATGTCTTGGACTATTTTCTTTCTGGGACCAATTGACTCATGAAATGGGCGGGATGTGGTGCGCGTTGGAAATTTCCTTTATATCCTCCTTTCCGCAGCTCTCTCTCTTTTCTTTTTGCCAACCTTTGATATCTATCTCCCCACATTCGTTGATCTTCTGTAAAACCAAGACTCTTCAGCCAATCCCTCCCCCATCATGACATCTCGAACAATGCTTCTCGCTCTACCGATCCTTCTCCAGGTACTGGGTGTTAATGCTGCTGGCTTCGCGGATATTCTTCTCCGAGACATCGTTCTTCCCCGATCTCCAGCTGGTGCCTTAGTTGGAGATGCCTTCGGAATTTTCGATGGAACTCCAACAGTTGGAGCCCGAGCAGTACCATCAGCTTGCAGCTTCGTTCTTGGAGCTATCGATTATTGTTCTTCAGTGAGTCCTGGATGGATTGCAGCACCGACGAAAACACAAGCAACATGCTTGTGCTACAGCGATGCCAGCTGGGCCCCAAGCATTTTCGATAACTCCGTTTCTTCCTGTATGTTGTCTCCGATACTGAGATATGCCTTCCCTTGCTAACCAGAACTCCAGGTGCACAATATGCAAGAACGGCAGACCCGGCAGACTACTCGATATTTTCTGCATTGGGTGGCTTCTGTTCCAGTGCCGGCAACGTTCGAGTAAATACCGTCTCAACAAGCGCTAGAACGACTGCCACTTCTTCATTCGGGACAACCACTGCCAAACCGACAGCCATATCATCATCACCAACCATAACTCCTGGGCCTACGACTGCTAAACCTACCGGAACCACTACACCCTTGAGCGCGGCCCCCGGTTGCTCTACAATTTCTCGCCTCTTGAACTCATGTAGCTCCGCGACAAGAGGTTTCACAGACCTTCCGCCAGCCAGCCAGGCCGCTTGTCTTTGCTACTCTTCATCCTCGTACGCTCCAGGGAACTTTGATGACAATGTCCAAATTTGCGCAAGCTTCGTTTCGACTGCGACCCCCACAGCCTATCCAGTTTTCTCTGCTCTCCAGGACTTCTGTGGCGTGGAAGGCGATGTTCGTGGTGGGTCTGTTACAGTTCCAGCTGGAAGCACGAGACAAACCACGGCCGCTTTGACGGGCGTGGGTATTTCTGCTCTCGCTGGGCCGGGAACAGATGCTGTCACCACAACGGCAGCTCCTACTGCGAACCCCACTCCGAATAATGGGCCTGTTACCGTTACTGGAGGATCGCCTGCTACCACATCCAAATCTTCGGCTGCGGGTTTGGAATTGACGGCTTGGAATAATATGGTTCTGGGAATGGGATCGGTTGCCGTTTCTGTTATTCTCTTCCTGTGAGGATGGAATTACGATTTGTTGTTTATGAGCGTATGACTTTGCTGTTTATTTAATGGAGTTTGACTCGGGGATACTAGCCACTCGTTGGATTCCTGGGGAGTCTTGGGGATGTTAATGTTTGGGAGTTTGATAATTATTTATACCCCTCTTATGCCCACCAGTTAGTCTGCAGCTGAGGAAGCGAGATTGTTGCCTCACTTGCGAAGGGTAGTTGATGAGACTTGAAATTTAGAACGTGACCATGTTAGCAAAAGCGCCCGGATACTTTGGCAATTAAAAGTGGTAGTAAATGCTTCGGTGCCTTCGGTTCGTACCTGCCTACCTAAACCTCGTTGTCCCAATTTTCTAGAACAATTCATTTAAATTATCCTACACACTTGAAACAATTTGAAATTTTCCTAGACAGCTGGAACAATCAACTTTAATTGTCCCAGAAAGTTAGAACAACGTGACGCATCGAAGGTTTTTACTGCCGCTTCCATCGCGAGACCCTTTACCCCACAGAAATAATCGACGGACGAAGCGAAGAGGTCGTTGTATCGCTTAGCATACACCCTTTTAGCACTGTCATTCCTAACCATCTCTCCGTCAGGGAGAGGTAGATAAGTATACAAAATATATCTTCACAACGCTTCAGATCATGAACCAAAAAAATACACCGATCGCGTTGCCTATGGAGCTCCATCCCAGTTCTCTATTAACAACCATCGATTCACCTAAAAGAAATAGGTTTTCCGGGTATACGCACTTTCCAACCATACACGCCATATACAACAATACACGCAAAATCAGAATTTCCTCTTCTTCTTTGGAGGCGCAGCTTTAGCCTTAGCCTCCAACTGCTTCTTGATCTCAAGTCTCTTCTTATCCGCACGCTCCTCACTCGTCTCCCTCACGGGAGGAGTATCCTCCTTCTTAACCTTTGCAGCCAGTCTACCTCTATCCGGGGTTCCAGCTTCTTGAGAAAGAGCAGCAGGCGATGAAGCTTCCCTCTTGCGACCTCCAATCTGTCCTAGCCTTTTCTTGGCCGGCGTTGTGATTTCAGGGGCACTGTCACTCCCGTCCTCTGTATCAGAAGTGCTTTCTTTGACCCGAGCTTTGTGACCTCCTATTTTACCCAACTTGCCTTTTTTCTTCGGGGTTGTGGATGATTCTGCATCAGGCGAATGTTCTGGGGAAGGTGATGGTGCTTTTTTATTGGCCCCTATTCTTCCAAGACCTCCTTTTCGCTTTGGTGGAGGTGGTGAGGATGGGGACGAGGATGCGGTTTCTGAATCAGCAGCATCTTTGGGGGGCTTCTTGGTCTCTTTTGGAAGAGAAGGCTCTTCATCCTCTGTTGCCATTTCCGAAGGTGGTGCTTTATTGACAAGTGTTTTTGCTGGACGATCTTCGTCCTCTGTACTTGCTTCATCGACCTTGGCAGACGGAGGTGAACGAGGTTGGGGGTTTTTGACCCCGATCTTGCTTAGCTTTTTGGTTGGCTTTGTCACAGGTTCATCGTCTTCAGAGGTTGAACTATCGGCTTTGGGGGTTGGTGCTTTCTTTCTTCCAACGCCCCCAAGACTCTTCTTGATTGGTTTGGGTTGAGGCTCATCATCATCGGTACTTTCATCAACCTCAACATTCTTGCCGCCGGCTTTCTCAAATCCCTTCGATTTTCTGGATGGCAGAGGGGGTGAAACCTTCGGTTGGGATAGAGGAAAACTGTCGGGTATCTTTGAGAGCTGAGAGGGGGCATCGAGATCATCGTCGTCAGAATCAATTGAGGGCTCAGCAGCTTCCTCCGGGGTTCGATCAAAATTCTTAGACTTGGGATGGTTGGGCAGTTCTTGGGTCTGGAAATCATCATTGTCATCTGATGAATCAACCTTCTTAGGCGAAGCTTCTCGGGTTGTTATAGGTTTTGGCAGATTCTTCTTCATGGGCGACTTGGATTTCGATTTGCCAAGATTAGTTGAGATCTTTCCATTTTGCAAATTTACGGTGATTCCTTTGATATCATCCCACCAGGCCTCGCCATCCTCCTCACTCTCTCCCTTCTTTGCATTTGCCTCAACCGCAAGAGTCCCGTCTCCCCCATCATCTCGAAAGACGTCTGAGAGGAGAGTTACGGTATCATGTGATATCTTTCTCTTCGCGTTGTCCCTCCAAGTCGCCAGATTGAACTGTCCCAAACCCTTAACCCGCTCCTCAGCCGTCTTCCGATCAATCTTTCGGCCGGATTTCCCCGTAGCTTGAGGGAACACTTCGCCCAGTGACGTACCCTGGTATTCCAGTTTATCGAGCAGCTTCTGTATAACATGGTCCTTGTCGTGCAGCGCCTCCGCAAGGCTCATCACCTCCTGCATGCGTGCCTGCTGTGCTTCTATCAACGGTATGATGAATTGACCTGCAAGCTGAGTCTGCGGGGCTGCAGATAATCGGACCGGCCATTCGAGAGGCATGAGACCCCCTGGCAAGGTCACCTTGAGGTTGAGCGTGATGGATGGTCGGTCATCGTCGGCATTGATCGTCAACGCAGCTGTTGTGCCATTACCCCCCTCCAGCCCCAGCTTGATTTTGTCCAGGAAGATATGCAATTGATCGCCATCGCTGGGATCGATACTTGTTTCCTCCTGTTGGCTTCTGCGGATGATATTGCGTCGAGAAAGTGATTCGCTCCATAGGTTTGTCAAGTCCGTCAAACGGATTGTGTAGGAGAAATCGGAGGGGAACTCGACCGAGAGAAGAAGTGGTGGAAGATGAGAGCTCGCAGATAAAGACACACGGAGAGGCTTCCAGGCCATTTGAGCAATCGTTCTGCAGAGGTCTGAGCTAAGGCGTTGCTGTTGTGCCGCACTAATGGGGTACCGGACAAAACGGTCGTGAGGCTGTGAATCAGTGGGGAGATCTGGAATAGCGTGGAATCGTCGATGCGATACGATGCGGAAGGTGACGGCTATGATGCTTCGTAAGTCAGGCGGAGCATGTCGGGAAGCTGCACATTGTTACTCGAGCACAATGAAGATGAACGATATCGACCCCGCGAAATGAATCGTCACGGAGGCCTATAGGTCCCTGTAAAAAACGCGGGATCACGTGTCGTAGAATTTTGGCCAACGGGGTTCATAGTAACGTGTGTGAGAATATTACTGAGATCGAGTCTCTTACTTTAGAAGTGAAGTGGGAGAAAATCGTGAAAAACCTTGACGTAGGAAGAAAAACTGTACCTAAGTATTTTATGAAGATTGAGAAAAATGTAACAGTACTAAGAGAAGTCACGAGTGGAGATTTGAGAAAAAGTAAAGCAATATAATTTCATTTCATGTCTTACGCGTAAGGAACAAGCGAATAGAGGCAGAATTTGCTACTGGTAGAGCAAAGTTCGAGTGAGAACACTATGCCTTTGTGTAGGTCACCTCTTAAGGTCGTATCTATATATCGTCATCCCTATATACTATCAGCTATTTCAACAAAGATTTGGTTGGAGACTTAGTAACTTACACATAAAGGTTATTCTCTCGTCGCTGGTCTTGTAGGTTGAAACCATGATTTCTAGGGCTTGATTCTCTTCCTCCTCCTCTGAAATTCCTGTCTCTAAGAATCCTTGCACAATCCTTGAGCAGATTACTACTGGTTTGTAAGACAGTTGGTAATACATGTGGTCACGTTCTAACAAGTGTCGAGTCCAGGTCGCAGCCCACGATTTTATGACCCTTGGGGGCACAAGCGGTACCAACTCGACGTGTCCAGGAATCCTGGGGATGCGGGATGAATAGGTCTGCACAACGAATAAAAGCTACGAATATATTCAGAATATTTACGATTTTCCACAGATAAATTACCCTTTGAATTATTTAAGAATAAGGAGAGTTTAAGGTATAAATAGTAGTCGTTTATTTAAGAATATTCTATATTCTCTACCCTTTTAGTATGGTTTCCTACTTATCTAAATATATATGAAAATCCCTTGAAATTATCTACTTTAGTTACTTTTGTTGTCTTGATTAGGCTATGCTAGGGCGTTTCTAGGCTAAAAAAGTAGATAAATTAGTTGTTGAATAAGGCTATTCTCAAAGTATTACTTACGCTGAGCTTAGCTTATAAAATCGCTTTTTAATTACTCTCTTTTTTCTTACTCTTTTCATCCTCTTAATTATAGTAACTCTTTAAAAGTCTTATAATATATATAGTAGAACTATCTATCGCTATACGCTATACTCTAATTATATCTCAACCTTTTAAAAAGAGTCTTTTAACGTTGACTTCGGTGCTTAGAATAGCTAATAAATTATATATATAAAGTATAGTATTTAAGTATTAAAAGGTATTTAACTTCTACTATTTTAGGAGCTACTCCTTATTAGTATTAAAAGTTATAATATAAGAGTTATTGAGATACTAATTAAAGTCGGTATATAACTCGTTAGAGCTAGTAGTATTTAAAGTATAAGCTCTTAAAAGGAGATTCTACTAGTAGATAGAGTATTCTAGTAGGTACTCTATAGTAGGCTCTATTTAAGCGATTAGACTATCTTAAGAGTATTAGCGCTTTATATAAAGTTTAATCTAATCGATAATTTAGAGAGCTTAAGAGAGGTTATATTATTATCGAATTAGTATATACTTAATACGTAGATCGAGGACGTAGGTAATAAAGTAAATCAGTAACTACTCTATCTTAAAAGTCTACTTTTTAAATAAAATTTTAGTATGATTAAAAGTATCTTTAAGATCTTAGAGTATAAGAATATAAGAAGCCTCTTCTATTATAATATTATAAATAAGGTCGGCTAATCTCTATATAATACTAATATATTTAGAGAGAGATAGCGCCTAGTATAAAACTAAAAGTATATAATTATAAAAAGGCTTTATATAAAGCTCTACCTACTTATAAAGATCCTACTTATCCTAGGTAGGAATAAGGAACCGATATATACTAAAGTCTCTCCTAAATCAAGTAATTATACTCTTTTGTTTTTAAGCCTTAAATATTATTAAATAGAGGGAATTCTACTAAGTATTAATATTAATAGGAATTATCCTCGTTTAAGTAATTTAATACTAAGTATTTTAACGTTCGTTACTTCTTATAATCTAGAGTATAAGATAGTGTATTTTTATTATTACGGGACAAAGGTGGGTTAGATAAAGGATTACTTAATGATCCCCACCTTTTAAGTAAGGAGCATGGTATTTAAAGCCTTATACTCTCTCTTATAGTTTAAGGAATTAAGTATCTACTTTAACTTTACTTTGCTTATTCTATACTCTCGATATAGCTTCTATAATCGCTATAGTTATAAGCCTGGTTAGTAGATAGGATACTACTTCTACTATACTGGTTATATTAGCTTTATCTTCTTTTTTATCTATTCTTATCTTCTTCTCAAGAGTACTACTTTTACAATAGTAAGCTTACTCTTGACTGAAAAGGTCCTCCTCACTAACTAAAACTCGTAGCCTATATAGTACAACCGCTTCTTTTATATTACCTACTAAGAAAGAGTCTAGGAATACTTTAATCTAAATAACTCTAACGCTAAGAACGCTGACAAGCTCGAAAGACCTTATCCCACAATTAAATAGGCTGTACTTAATAAGAATATTAGACTTGAAAAAGCCTAGCTTATAGTAAATAAAGCCTAGGATATACTCTTAGTAGCTTAACGTGTCAGAAGAAATCCACTAGAACTACCTCTCCTAGTATTAGCTGACAACGTTAAAGAGGACTTTAGAGACAATGTTAAAAGATACGCTTTTAAAATTAACAAGCTTTATACTATATAAGGCAAGATACGTAAAGTTAGCTTCTAGGTAGAGAGTACTATGGATAAGTCTATACTCTTAGAAGCTTAATCCTTACTTAGGTACGTTAGGAAATTCGCTCCCTAGGACCTAATTTGAAAGCTTAAAAGCAACTTAGTACTAATATTAGAAAGCACGGAAGACATAGTATACACAGAATACTAGAATACACTAGCTTAAACCAAATCAGGGTCTATAAACCCTAATCGCTAGTTCTCTAACTAGAAACGCTACTACAACTAAGTAAAAAATTTTCAACTCTCAAAGATTAAAGGTCCACTTGTAGCAAAGGACTTCCTAGATGTAGTTTACTGAATTACTTCTACCTAGACGATGAGTTAAAAGATATAATTAATTAACAACATAGAGCTCAAGAAAGGAGTTATATCGCTTAATAATCTTGCTAAAATGTTTTTAGAGATCTTATATAAACACCTTATATTAAAGACTGATAGAAAGGCTAGTAGAATGTTTTCTATTCTTAGAGGTAGAAGCGATAACCCGTCTAATTCTAGGAATAGAGTCTAAAATAGAGGTTCTAATAATAAGAAATATCTATATAAGACTAGTTAAAGACACTTTTAGAAACCTATTAACTACCAAACCTTGGAATTCATACTTACTAGAAAGTATAATCTTACTCTTAATAATCCCCTAGACGATAAGAAGTTAAAAGAGATTATATAGCACTTAGGAGCCCTTTTCTAAACAGACCTTTAAAAAAAACTAATTAAAAAGTTCCTTATAGCGTAATCCAAGTTTAGAAAGGGATCTATAAGCTCTATTTAAAGGTTATTAAAATACCTTATTAGGAATATAAGTACTATAATCTTATCTCTAGAGCTTCTAACTAATCTAGAAAGAATAAACTAAGCCCTGAAATAGAGAATCTACGCTTTCTTAACCGAATATACTAGATACTCTCTTATAGATTTAACACTCTTTAACAACTATAGAGCGGTCTATCTTATCAACAGCAAGGACATACTCGTCTTAGAAACCTTTAAGCGCTCTAATAACATAGTAGAATTAAGAACAACTAGTATTCCAATTAGTGGAATAGGAATAAGAGTCATAAAGAACGTTTTTAGAGGTAAGAGAAGAAGTGACTCTATAGATCTAACGCTTACTAATATTGTTATAATTAAGGGTTTTTATTCTAACATTATCTTAGAAGTACGTATTAGGGAATCTAGAGTATGGTATAATAGGTACAACTATTCACTACACTTTAGGCTTATAGAGAATAGTATAGTTATTAAATCTTTAATTCGTATAGTAAACTTAGTCTTATTTGAATATAACCCTATTAACAACTATACTAAGCTCTAAAACCCTTAAGCTATGTCTACTTTAATGTGCTTAACACTCTCTAAAAAGATTAACAAACGTTTCTATAAGAAGATAAGAGACTATACTAGACTAAGAAACGATTTAGCAGAAATTTAATATAGAAGATTAGAATATCTAGGACAGAAAGCTCTCAAAGCTCTAGTCTAGTCAGTGAGGAACGTAAAAATTATAGGTATTAAACAAGTAAAGTGCTCATACTATACTGTTACTTATGCTTAGAACGTAGTTTCAAGACATATCTCTAAGAATAAGAGTATACAACTATTCTAGCAGTGCTTGTAGGATCTATTTAACTTCTTAACTAGACATAATAGAGCTGAATAGCTCCTTCTAATAAAAGAGGAGTATAGTAGAAAGCTCTTTAGATTTATAATAATAAATAAGAGAAGAGAAACAGTGTTTAAAAAGCTTAGAAACTTCGAAAGATAGGTCAAACAGTAATACAGTCTTTTAATTTATAAGCTCAAGCATAATAACAATAAATTAGTAATCCCATAGCATAGCGCCTTAGAATACACTTTATAGGCTGCTAAAATTAGAATAGACCTAGAGCTTACGCTAACTCACACTTATAAGCTGAATAGAGAGGTAGAGAGAGCAAGATAAGAAGTAATTACACGCTCGATTAAAATATTATCTACTACTAACTTACTGTAACGCCTCTAAACTAAGTTAACTATAGCCAGAATCTAGCTCTATAATATAAGTCCTAACTAAAGAAATAAGTTTAAGACACTGAATAAGGTACTTCTATCATAGTTTAATAATTATTTCTGCTAGTATAATCCAAAGTTTAGGAACTTAGTAATAAAAGACCTTAGACTAGATTAGAATAGAATCTATGTCTACAGATCTAGGGCTTATCTACTAAAAAAGGAGAGAGAGTAAGAAGTTGAGAAGAGAGCTTTTAAAGTTAATCTTAGAGCTTATATAGGTTATTTAGTTGGATATGTCTTATTAAATATCTACTGCATCTGGGTTCCACAGCTTAATTAAGTTATTATAACTTAGAACGTTATATTTAACAAAGAAATCTTTTATATACCAGAACACGAAAAGGTAGAATAACAACCTATTACAATTACTTATATAGTAGTATAGTATATAGTTAAGTAGGAGTAATAGGATGCTAAAGCTCTACTTAAAAGTGTTAGTATATACAAAACAGAGAGCATAGGAAAACCAAAACCAGGAGCTCAACTAGTAAGGGATGTCTCACCTAAAGCCACTAACATACTGAGTAAAGCTTTAATTAGCTAGAACTTAGGGGTGAGGCTAGAAAAGAGAGATATAATCTCTTCTAGGTTTAGACTTCTATCACCTAGAGTAATACCTGAACCTGAAAGTATGCTAGAATAGGTTATAAGCTCTTAAAATAGGTAAAATACGGGAATCTCCTAACAAACTACAAGACTCTTCTAATAAGCACTCATAGGATTCTCCTAACTATAAAATAATGTTGAAAGTATAAAAGGCCTAAGTAGTCCACTGATTAGGACGAGTGATAGAATACTAAAGGGAATCTCCTAATAAAATAAAGAGAGTAGGCCCCTCTAATAAGAAAGCAGTATATAAGAAAGAACTCTCGACACACTAGTTCTAGAAACTTCTAATATAAAGTTAACTAAGAAGTAAGGAATAATAAATATAGAAAGCAAAAACCTAAAAGAGCTTAAGATAAAGTAAGGGTATATAAAGAAAGTATATCTACTTATATTAAGAAAGAGTAGGAGAGGTTAACCTGAAGAGGAGGATGCTAAGGATATAATAATCTCTACTCTACTAGCTATGTTAATTAGAATAGAACTCTAATAGGCTGTTTCAGAATATTTAAATCATTTCTTTAATACTTTTTAGCCTTTGTTAGAGAGTATAGCATTAAATAGGGAGGACTTACAAGATATCTACTATATTATTATAGTAGCAATAATAGGGGAAGAAATACCTCTAAAGCCTGGATACTCGTACCTTCATCGGTCGAAACTACTAAAAGAGCTAAAATTATAGAGAGAACTTATAAACCATCTACTTAATAAGCACTTTAAAGACAATTCAGAGCTCGAAATCAAGAACCTAGAGAAAAGGAAATACTAGCATGTAATCGAAAGATAGAACGCTAAAATAAAACTGTTACCTCTAAAGTAGGTATTCACATATAAATATAACTCTATAAACTATCTAATTTAATGCTGAGCTTAGCTCGTGGTAAGAGGTAATCTCTAATAAGAAGATACTATCCTTTTAATATATACTACTACGCTTATAGTAAGATTATTCTAAATAGCTATAGTAATAGCTACTAGATTTAACCTGGAGATTAAGTAATACAACGTTATAAACGCGTTTATCAACGCGGAAAGGGATATAAGAGCTCTTCTAGTAGCTTACCAACTTCCAGACGGATATTGACAAGAGGGACTATATATTGAATTAGACAGAGTACTTTATAGGTTAAGAGATTCCCTAGCTTTGTAGTTCAAATACTTCATAACCACTCTTCAAGAATGCAGCTTAATACCCTATCTAGAAGAGCCTTGTATTTATATAGATCTTATGAGGAAGGTTTTCGTGATCTTTTATATAGATAATATATAGATAATATACTATTAAGACGATAAATCTCTAGTAAGAGTTGTAATAGATAAACTAAAGCTTTTGTATAAACTACACTTATTTAGTAATATAGAATAGTATCTTAAAGTAAAAGTCCATAGAGATAGAGTATAGAAAAAAACATAGCTCTCTTATAATACGTATATTGAACAAGTCGCTAAACGATTTAAGCTTATTAATAGAGATTACTTGAGTATATCACTTCCAATATATAAACTAAAAAAGAATTAAGAAATAGCGAAACCCGCGTTTATAAAGTTCTATCAAAAGAAGGTAGGTTTAGTACTCTATATAGTAATTATGATATAACTAGATGTTGTATTTACTACTTCCTAGCTTTTATACTTCTTAACTAATCTAAATAATAAATATATAGCTACAATAGATTAGTGTATTCGATACTTATTTAGGATAAGGTTCTTAGGAATCATATATAAGAGAGAGCTTAGAGGTATATAACTAGTACTCACCTTAGACGTATTATATACTGATAATCCAGAAACTCGAAGATCTTCTAATAGATATATAATATTATTATTCAGTAGACTTATAGCTTAGAGAGCCTTATAATAAGATATAATCATAATATTAATGATAGAAGCTAAGCTCTTAGAAGTAAAGTAGCTAGGTATAGAAACGATAGTATTAAAGCGTCTCTTTAGAGAACTATAGCTTAATTTAGGTAAGATATAGAATATATTTTATAATAATTAACAAACTATCTAATTAATTACTAGGGAAAATAAGAGAATATTTATAAAGCTTCAATATATAGATATCTAGAATATGTGGCTTTGTTAGAAGCACTAGAAGGGATCTTTCTAGATTACTTATTTACTAATAAACAATATACCAGCAGATAGACTTACAAAAAACTTATCTAAGCAAAAATTTAAACATTTTAGAGCTTTACTTAATCTCTAAGACGCTTGTTCACTTAGTGAAACACTCTCTTAAGAGGCGAAAGTATACTAAATTTTAGGTTAAAACCATATTTTTAGGTTAAAAACGCTCTTCCAGAATAGTAAACAACACTCTCTATTATTTTTTATATATTATTATACTTTACTTTATTATTTTACTTATATATTTTTAAGAAGTTTTATCCTTTTTTATATTACAATTATTTAGAGAGTAT
Organism: Hymenoscyphus infarciens; assembly: GCA_001414345.1. Taxonomy (NCBI): domain Eukaryota; kingdom Fungi; phylum Ascomycota; class Leotiomycetes; order Helotiales; family Helotiaceae; genus Hymenoscyphus; species Hymenoscyphus infarciens. The sequence continues at coordinate 110,090 of LLCB01000140.1, forward strand.
TATAAGCTTGTTTCAGATTTCATTTGTTCATTTGATTATTATATACTCAGCGATTAAGCACTATAAGACCCTTCTAGAGAGTGCTACTAAATATAAATATAAAGTCTTAAAGGAATCAACCACTACTACGTGAACGTAAAGTATACTAACCAACTAACAGTACTTCTTCTAACACTTAGAAACAGTTTTACCAAGAGTAGCGAGCACTATACCTATTTTATTAAGAGTATCACTAAGATTAATACCATTAGACTTATTATCACTGTCGTTATCCTTGAACTCCTCGCTCTTAGAAACATCCTTCTTACGCTTATAGCCCTTTAAAGAACGCTTAGAATAGTTATTAGCAAGCTTCTTAGAAGACGACTTCTTAGAAACTGACTTTATAGGAGTAGTTTTCTTTGAAACAGTCTTTCTTAGAACAGACTTCAGAACAGATTTTTTGGGATAGCTCTTTGAAAGAACCTTCAAAGGCTTTCAGGTAGACTTTTACTACTTAGAGAGGGAGGTATTATCTTTACTATGAATAGTAGAACTCTTACAAGGAGTACTCTGGCTCTTAGCTTGACCACGAGTATTAGCTCTCGTAAGCGGAGTACTATTTAAAGTAGAAGTAATGAAAAGAGTACTCTTAGGAACATGGTTACTATACTTTAAAACCTTAAGAGCATTGCTATCTAGCTTGTTATTAGAAGCGAGACCCTAAAAACCGTTAGGCTCCTTATAGTAATAAGCATAGTTCAGAACCGAGGATAACTAAGAGCTTCTAAAACCCTATTTAAGTCTTATACAGATCGCGCTACGTAACTTCTCTTGCTCCTAAATCTATAAAATTAGCTGAGGAAATAAAATAAGAAGTAGAGGACTAACTAAACAAAGCTCTATATAAACTTTGTTACTAATATCAGTTTAACATTTCTTAAGATTTTTAGTTAAGGTAATTATAAAAGAGAGATAGATACTTGGTAACGCTTTATAAGAATGTTCAATAGCGTAGTTAAAATAGCACATAACTTTTTCAGATTTTATATTATAGTAACAACCAGTTGATTTACTAGCTATTATAGAAGCAACATAGCTCTTATAAGAAGCTTCTCGAAAATTTAAAATATTATGACAAGCTTTCTTAACGGGAGGCGTGATAAGTAAGCCTTTACCACTAACGGTTAGGTGCTCGACGTTGTTACCAGGAAGTTCGTTTGGGAGCCCAGTATTAACAGCTAAAAGCTCCTCAAGAAGTTTTTCAGGTTTAGGACTATCTTTAGAAGCTTAAAATTAATTAGAGCTTATAACTACTAACTTCTCCAGCTCGTTCTCAAAGACGTTGACAGTATAAAATCCACCGAGCGTATCACCCTAGGGCGTAACTAGACTAGAAAAGGAAATATATAAGGGATTCGATATTCAATATTCTTGTATAGTTAGCTAAAGCGTAGAATAAAGATCGACATACTTAAAAGAATAACGCCTAAGTTCTAATCTATTAATTATGTATTTGACGCCTTCCTTATTATCTTTATAAACTTCAGCTTCATAATATTCATAAACGAGCATAAGGTTATCACTTATAGAGGTCTCACTATCTAGAAGATAAGAGATCTAGAAGAGAGGCTATTTCAGTTAATATAAGAGCCTAGGAAAGGCAAATACAAGCTTCATACTATGGTTTTTCGTCGAATAGCACGTGCTACAGTAGTCTAGCAGCAACGGAAGAGTTTTAAAGAAGTTATAAAAAGAAAAGAAAGAGTTTAGGTTATTAAATCCGTATATATAGCAAATAACGCTTTCCTAATTAGGAAAGATTATTTAAGGGGTATATTATAAGACAAAGGTAGGTTAGACAAAGGATCACCTAATAATCCCTACCTTTTAAGCAAGGAGTATAGTATTTAAAGCCTCATGCTCTCCCTTATAGTTTAAGGAATTAAGTATCTACTTTAACTTCACTTTACTTATTCCATGCTCTCGATATAGCTTCTATAATCGCTATATTTATATAAATTAAGAGAGAGGTATAGTATATAAGAAACTCTCTATTCCTAGATAAATTTTATACTAAGTTTACAACTCTTAAAGCCTCTTTTATATTCCTACTTTTTAAGAAGTTAAATACTATAGTAGTAATAAGTACTAAATAATACGCTAAATACCTAATCTAAGAGTTACAACCTTAAAAGAGACACTATAGTATATTAAGATTAAGCGTAGGATTATTATTATAGTAGGACCTAAGCTTCTAGAGAAAGTAGTTATAAAAGGTATTATTATTAGTAGTATTATCTCTATAAATTATAAGTACTTTATATATAATTCTAAGGCTAAAACTTCGACTTTATTACTTTAAAAGCGTCCTATTATCTATCTTATTAAATTATATTATATTAATATTACTAGAAAAAGAGGTAAATAAAACATCTACTATTCCCTTCCTAAACTTACTATAAACTACCTTAGCATACTTAACATTTATATAATATTATTACTAGTTAAGGCTAATCTAATACCTAATTCCTTCTATAATATACTTATGGTTTTTAGATAACTATCTATTAAAGGTAATAGAGATAGATATATATGTTTCTATAAGCAAAAGCGCTTATTTCTATCTTATCTTATTAAACTTTTGCTTAGTGAACTATCAGAGAGTTATATAGCTTTCGAAGGGTAGAAGTTAAGTATTAGAATAATATAACTATTTGAAGGCTATATGATTAATAAGAGTGAAAGCTTAGTTTATCTATATAATAAAACATAGATAAGTATTTATAGTATTAATTCTTAGTAGAAGTGCTTAAATAAAGAGTATAATATTTATTATAGTAGGCGCCCTTAGTACTAGCTCCCTCTTATAATATATATCCTTTATAAACTTATACTTTTTAAATAGGTAATTAACGATATTAGAGGTATTACTATAGTAGTGGGAATCGAGGGAGTTTTAGAGGTAAAACTTATATATCTATTAGTAGTTAAAAAGTAGTATTTTCTTACCTTTTTTAGTATACTTTTCCTAGGAGCTATCTAAGTATATAATATTAAAGTATTTACGTATAAAAGTCGTCTTATTATAAGAGTATATAGGCTTTTATTAAGGAGCTTAGCAGAGAGTAATAGTAGTAGGAATAGTATATTTAAGACGTTTACGCGCTCTACCTCGAGAAAGCGATTTAGGGTTCTTATCTTAGGTCTCTAGTAATACTATAAGAGAAGGAGAGGCTAGAGGAGAGGCGTTTAGAGAGGCTTAAAGAGCTTATACTATAATAGCATCGTCTTTAAAAGAGGCCTAGGACTAGACATATTAAAGTTAAGATAGTATACGAGGGACGTCTCCTAGTTAGTGGTTTTAGATAATAGGATTGATTTGTTTAATAGTAGTATAATTAAGGTATAATTAATTACTCTTAGGAGATACTTAAGTAGTAGATAGCTAGTAGCGAGGGCTCCTTTAAATAGGGCTTAAATTAAGACGTTAGTGTTATTATATCCTAATAGTCTTAAACTAGTTTAGAAACTAGTTTAAAGGTTATATAGGACTAGAAATCTAACTTTTAGGAAAAGATAAATAAAATAATAATAATAAGAGATAAATAGATATCTTTAGAGATTTAAGTAGAGACGATAGTAATCTATTAGTAATAATTAAAAAGTAAGTGAATTAAGAGTGTTATTATGTTTATATATATATATAAAAAGAGAGTAAATTTTAACTTATACGAACCCTCTGTACTAAGACCTAGGGTATAGATATTAAGCCTAATAAATAGAAACTATTTATAATATATTTATTTAAGCTCTTGTCGCTTAAATAATTACTCGAATACTATCTATCTATTTAATATTTATAATGAATAATTAATATTTTATTCATTAATTTATTGTGTAGACCTAGGGATGAACGTTTGAAGTCATCGCTGGGTATCAGGGTTACCAACTTGAGGCTCTTGAAGCAACGTAGAGAATTTCTGAGGGAGGCACCCGATTTGACTATTCGAGAGTAATTTATATCATACTGTGATGAATCCGTCCAACTCTCTAATGCCACACAAATTCGTTGAACTCTTCCCAGGTCGGCCAAAACGCTTTGAATTCTCGCAGGGGGAGGACATCCAGAACGCGGATAGAACTCTTGGTCGTCAAATAGTAGTGGCATCTCTGCCCAGTTGAAGATCTTAGACCAAGAAGCTTTGACGTCGGTATGTAGGCCAAACAGTAAAGTGTCCTTTTCAAAATCCATGTAGATATTTGGTTGCCCAAAGCATAGACGATATTTGGTGAGAGCTAGCCTTCGAGATTCCTGGTTGACTCTCAGAGCTATCGGTTGTGGGGGCTGCAAGACTTTTGGGAACCATACGGCGGGATGTGGTGATAAGCAGGCGCCCGACTTGATTTTGCGCCGCAGTTTGCAGTTCACAATTATCGAGTCCAGTTGGGTTGCGACAGGTAAAACTCGAGGCCCGGGGAGGGCGCGCTTCCATATCATGAGACGGACTTCGTAAGGAAGTTTTGAAAACAGATGGAAGTGGGCGAGTTCAGTAGACTCAGTTGTCAAGTTCTTCTTTTTGGTGGTTGACTTATGGTTCTTGGAAGATGGTGGTTTAGAGGACCTTTTTTTTGCGGATTTGTTGACCATGATGGGTGGTTGATAGCGAGGGCTGGTGGTAAATGTCAGGAAACGGCAGACGCGAGTTTAGATGGAGATTGCGGAGTCGCAACAGCGGCAACACCCTAATGATGAAGCATGGACGATGATGCGACGACGGTTATTGAGTCTAGATACTGTTGTTGTTGTTGTTGTTGTTGAATGTGACAGTGTAGAAGTCCTGAGGGTTGGCGTGAGCGAGGTTAGAAAAGAGGTTGATCGGGAAGGCGCTTTCGATGCGCGCAGCTTCCTCACCCGATTAGCTCAATCCAGCTCTAGTTAAAACACAGAAAATAATCAGTTATAAAATACAAGCGGAACCCAAGAGTACCCAAGTAGATTTGAGTCATAAGAGAACTTTCAAGTGTTGCGGCTATGGTTCTGCTTGTTCTATAGACAAGAGGAGGCTGGGTACATAGTTTGGTGGAATTGAAGAGTGAAATGAACTCTTATAATTAACGCACGACGACAAACTGCCTAAATCTAGGACGAAGGTTTGACTTACTCGTTGGTTAGATGTTGTCGAGTCTCGGGGGTATACTAGTGTCCCGGTGGACAAAATAAGCGAACCAGTGTTTTGGCTTTCCCCGCCTTGGTTAGCCTAGTACTTAGGATAGGATAGGCTACTCACCTAGGTAAGGATAGGAGAGGCTAGGCTAGATTAAGATTAAGGCTAGGCTAAGTTTAGCAGGCTAGGTACTCTAACTAGGATAGGAGTGGCTAGGAAAGTTCTAAAAGTAGCTAGGTAGATAAAAAAAGGAGGCTAGGCTAGAGTAGGATTAGAAAAGCAACCCCCTAATTAGGACCTAGACCCTGCCTTCTAGAGATTAAGCGAAATTAGCGACCTAGACCCTCTTTTCTACCCGGCTTCTAGGCCTTAGCTAAATCCTCTAACCCTTTTGACTAAATTGCCTAACTCTAACCCGATTAGATACTCTTATCGCGCCTATATAATACTAATTCCCTATTCTAAGAGATAGTGACCTGGTTTTTAAGGTTAGAGTTAATAGCTAGAGGTTAGAGTTAGTTAGAGTTAGAGATAGAGTTATAATAGTATACTATCCTAGATAGCTAGGAATACCTATTATATATAAGGTTTCGGCAGTTATTGTCTTATATCGTCTGTTTTAGAAAAGTTACGTAGGTTCGGGCTTTTATATTAGCCGACGTATAACGTTAGTCGGTTTCAGACTCTTTTTATAATAGTACGAAATATATACAACTATAGAAGAGGTATATAGAAGTGCGTTTAATAGAATAACGTATATAAATACTAGGCTCTAATATAGAAGAAAAGGCTAAACTAGCCTTTTCTAACTCTAGGAGTAGGCTACTATATATAAGAGGTTTCAGACGATATAAAAGGGGTACGAAACTAAATAATAACATACGTCGGCTAATATAAAAGCCCGAACTCTACGAAGTACGTCTAAAAGTCTAGATAAACGTATAAACGTATATAACCTTCCTAAATTAGATAATACAAAACAATAACTACTAAAAGCTAATATATATAGTATATACTACGTAATATCAGCTATCTAGGATAGCCTAGATAATAGGCTATTATATCTCTCTCTCTTAAAAAAGACTCGTCCCGAGTCTTCTCTCTCTTATCGTTTAAAGCTAAATCGAGATAGTATAAGTATTATAATATTATTATATTTAATAATTTTATTATAAGTAAGAAAGTTCTAAATCGACTTTATAGATACTTTATTTATTATTAAAATTTATTATAAGCGAGATATCGATTTTAGGTCTAAATTATAACCGACCTAATTCGTAGATACTTATAAAAGATACTTCGTTTCTAATTCTTTAATATCAAAGTATAAGTATTCGTGTTTACTAAAAGAGTATAGTCTAATCCTATCTAGTAGGTTAGAGAAAGTTTAAAGTTTAAAAAGTTTAAAAGTTTAAAGTAAAATCTAAAAAAGTTTAAAGTAGGAGTTAGATAGTATTTAATTAAGGTTAATAGTAATAACTTAATTAAGAGCTTACTTCTAGGTTTCGTCTTAATAGAGAACGTATTTTAACTAATTCGTATCTAATTCGAAAAATTTACTAAAAGAGTATAGGTCTAAAAAAAGTTTAAAGTAAAATTAGAAAAAGTTTAAAATAAACTTAAAGATTTAGAGTAGAGTCGGAGGTCGTCTAGTTAAGAGGTAGTAATAACTTAGTTAAGAGCTTATTTTAAGAGCGTACTGATTCGTATCTGATTCGAAGAATTTAATAAAAAAAGGACTTCTAGAAGTAAAAGAAAGTAAAGAATATAAAGACTATAAGACTCTATACTAGAGTTAGTAGGGTTTCAGCTAGCTAAAGGCGAAGTTATTACTAAGTTATTGAAGTTGAAATTATTGTCTAAGTATCTAGAGATAATAAAAGGTGTAGTTTCGACTAGTTAAAACAAAAGAGTTATTACTAAATTTGAAAATACTATCTAAGGTTCAAGATAATAAAAAGAGGTATAGTTTCAGATATAACATTTATTAGTACTATTATAGAAACTATGTTACTTAGGCCTATAAGCCGCCTTATTCCCTTTAAAGTATTTAAAGACTTATTTATTATCTTCTAATTCCGATTCCACTTCTCTAGAAGTAGTAGAAGATCTACTATTAGATTATAGAGAGTTTAGAGCTAAATCAGATAAGAAAGAAGAGGTATTTTAAACCGAAGTATATAACTTAGCATTTTAGCGTGTCTTCTTATCTAAAGCTAAAAGATTAGCTACTATTTCAATAAAGTTATAGTTCTATTATCTCTTTTTTAAAGTAGCTAAGTTTTATAGCTATAGCGTAATCTTATCCTATATTTAAAAGAACTATTCTAATTCTAGTATACTTCTAAGTATAGCTATACTTAAAAAGCGACTCTTGAAATTAGTAAAAGTTTCTTTAGCGTTATCTTCTTCTCCTCTTATCTATAAGGTTATAAAAGTATTCTAAGCATTCTCTGTTTTATAACTAGTTAAAAAGTAGGTATCTAAAAGAGTAACTATGTCTTCTTAATCTTTAAAAGTATTCTAAACCGAGTCTAACTCGTATCTAGGCTTTAGATAGTTCCTAGCTAGTTCGGTTATTATACCCTAAATAAGAGCTTTATATATTAGAAGTAAACCGTAGTAGTTAGTATTTACGTAGAGTCTATCTTATACTAATATCTTCTATTATTAGTATATAGGTGAAATACTATTATCTAAAGGTTTAATCTTTTCAGTTATCTTACTTTTTTATTAAGAGGTATTTAAAGAGGCTTTAGTACTATGTTAGGTAGAGGAGGAATATTAGAAGGTATTAGAGATAGCTATCTATAGTCGAAAGAAGTATGAATTTAGGCTTAGAAGTAGAAGAGAGTTAGATTAGAGAGGGTTTAGAGAGGAGGTATTTTATTAACTTTAAATTATAAGTTCGTCTACTCTCTTTTCTAGCTTAGCTAGCTAATCCTTTATTTCTTAATTTTCTACTTCTAAAGCATATATAACTAACTATATCTAGTCTATATTTAAGAAGTCTTACTTATCTTTATTCTTTCGTCGAGATCTTCTAGATCTTAGTATATAGATGCTATTTAGATAGCTTTTAGAAAGGTGTCTTTTAGTAAGAGAGGTAGCCCTAGAAGAGGGTTTAACGCCTTATAGCGGAACAGGTTTAAAAAGACCTAAGGTCTCTTAGAAATTCGACATAATAATGTCGATTTAGAGAGAGGGGGGTAAGAGCAGATTCGGAAGCCTTCGCGATAACTATAGTAAGTCGACTTATTCACCGAACCTATATATAGTAGTCTCTAGTGTTTTGGCTTTCCCCGCCTTAGTTAGCCTAGTACTCCGGAGAGAATAGGCTACCTCTCTCTATTAGAAAAGGAGAGAATAAGCTAATTTCACTTATAGGCTAGGCTGAATTAGGCAGGAGAGATGTTAAATTTGGATAGAAGAGATAAGAAAGACTAAAAGAGAGAGCTAGGTAAGAAGAGGTACTAGAGAGAATAGGATAGAATAGAAAGTATATAAGTAAAAAATATTAAAATAAGTAAAAAGTAATAAAAAGTACTAATATTATAGACTAATTTAAGAAGTATAAAGACAATAATATTATTAAAGCTACTAAAAGACGAGATATTATACTTAAATTATAGTATTATCCTAGTAGATTAGTAACGACCTAATTCTCTTTATTCTATTACTTACCTTCTAAGTCCTTTTCTCTCTACTTCTCTTATAACTTTTGGTCTATAATAATCTATACTTAGAGACACTAAGTTGTCTCTATTATATTAAGAACTAGTTGAGGCTTAAATACGAGAGCTTATAGGAGTAAATAGCACTAAATTAAGTACTCTACTAGGTACTTGATTTACTATAGTAAAACCCCTGTTTTTAGATACCGATTAGAGACTAATATTATATGCTTTTCTTAGGTAGCACTAAATCTACTAATATTTGAGGCTAGTATATACTCTGCCTAGCCTTCTCTATAAGCTAGGAAAGGCTACTCCGATACCTCGAATAGGAAAGGATAAGCGGAACAAATTTCAGAATAGGATCGGAGTAGCTAGGAGAAGTAATATATTAGGATAGAATTAGGCGGGATAGTCTTAAAATAGAGGTAGGAAGGAGAAGGATCGTTAAGAAAGAATAGGATAATAGATTAGGCGGGGAAACCTAAAACACTAGTAGTCTCTATATAGAGAGGGTTATTAGAAGTCTCGAGGATACTTAGCGTATCCCGCTTCTTTAACGTATAAAACACGCTTTTTACTAGCTGTTTATATAGACACTAAACCCTAGTATTACTAGCCGTCTAGGAGATCTCTAGAATCCCGGCTATTTAAGGATATTATTATCCTAGTCTAAATCTAGGCCGAGTCGTATTCGAAAACAAAAGAAGCGATAATAAGCTTAAAAGAGATATTATAAAGGCTATTACTAGCGAAGTCGAGTTTAGCCTTTTTATATAATAGTACGAAATATATATAACTATAGAAGAGGTATATAAGAGTATATTTAGCAGAATAACGTATATAAATACTAGGCTCTAATATAGAAGAAAAGGCTAAACTAGCCTTTTCTAACTCTAGGAGTAGACTGCTATATATAAGAGGTTTCAGACGATATAAAAGAGGTACGAAACCGAACAACGACATATATTAGCTAATATAAAAGCCTAAACTCTACGAAGTACGTCCGAAAGTCTAGATAGACGTACGAACGTACGTAATCTTCTTAAATTAGATAATACAAAACAACAACTACTAAAAGCTAATATATACGGTATATGCTACGTAATATTAGCTATCTAGAATAGCCTAGATAATAGGCTATTATACTTTTATATAGTCCAAACCTCTTATATATAGCAGCCTACTTCTAGAGTAGAAGAGAGATAGTTTTTCCTTTTCTTCTATATTAGAGCCTAGTATTTATATACGTTATTTAGTCTCGAACGTACTCTTATATACCTCTTCTTCTATAGTATATATTTCGTACTATTATAAGAGTATAGGTTAGAGCTAGAGATTAGAGTTAGTAATATATAATTCTATACTTTAGTAGTATTCGAGACTATAAAACGTCCTAATTTGGTTAGATTAGGCGATTTAGTTAAAAGAGTTAGAGGATTTAGTAAAACTCGTCTTCTAGGCTTTAAGTGAAATTAACTAGCTTAACTCTTCCTATCCTAGCCTCTCTATTTAGCAAGGAAAGGTAAGTAAGTACTATAGAATAGGAGAAGGAGCGTCGAGGCAGGATAGGATAACAGATTAGGCGGGGAAACCTAAAACACTGAAGCGAACCTATTACTTTATGCTTCAAGACATACAAACGACAGCGTATATGAGACAAAAACTGTCAACAGTTGATGATAAGGTAAACTAGCATCTATTCGTGTTTATTTTATATTTTTACGATCAGTGCTTGTTGAGTTATCGCGTTGCGAGTCTGGCGGGATCCTAAATTGTCACCGGCTCGACCGGGAGACTAACAATATTAGGCAGGGATGACGCGTTGGCGAACGCGAACCCACGTGACCTTCTCCTTTTCTCAAAAGGGACTGACTTTCACCACATAAAGGGCCTCTCAGCCGGAAAGTTAGTGCTTCTTGCCATTGCGAATCGATGTCATGATGGTTATCCACGCGGAGTAAGGTATTGCTGCAGAATGCTGAAGAATTCTCTTCCTTAAAGCTTTGAAATTGTCTAGATGAGTCAAGATATTGCTTTTGCGTTGGGCGACATTGGTGAGAGTGACAAAGCTGCAATACACAGCGCCTCATTGCTAAAGTGGACCAGCTTTTCTGTCCAAGTACCATATACCGAATGATCCCCAATTTCCTATGCGGCTCTGTTAGAGCTCATCTCCTCTGATAGGCCCATCGGTCTTTTTTCCTACGATATCATCCGGCTACGACTCTATTTACACATTCATTCTCGTGCAGGAAGGCCGACCGTGGCTTTCCTGCAAGAGGATTATGGAAACATCTTGGCAGGAAAGGAGTTACATGACTGGTTAACTTTGCTTTCCCCCACCCGAGGCTCGAAGAACAGCACTCGCCGTGGATATCGAAGCGGCGATCGAAGCCGCAGCAACCTCTCCCGTTGTTCTTTTAAGATAATTCGAAAATTGTACAAGCCATTTCTACAGAGATCTTATGGAACCATTTTTTTCGATTGTCCAAAATATCTTGACAAAAGGATTTTAGGCAGAGCAACGTGATGGGTGAGCTGCTGCTTTTATTATCTATTGCAAGGGCTCAGTACTGCTTTCTGCAATGCGACTGAAAGGGGGCTAAAAACCAAATTTTACTGGCTGCTCCCCCAAAGGATCGTTAAAAAATTCCAAATTGAGTGATGTCAGCCGCAAAGCTTGTCATACTCCAAATCCATTTTGGATCTTATATGAATGATGAGATTGGCAGGAATTTCTGCCCCCAATACCGCGGTCGCAAAACCGACTACTTGAGTTATCCTCCACGCTGGAACAGGAACCTGAGAACCGCTTTCTATGCTCTTGTGTCAGAAAACAACTCCAATTGATGACCCGCCCTTTACCTGGTATGGCGGAAGTATCGAATAGCCCCGGGCCACCAAAAGCCAAAGAAACCGCCAGACAAAAGACGAAGAAGGAGCTCGATGACCTCAATGATCGTTTGAGCAACGCAGCGAAAAACGGCGACTTGGATGAAATCAAACGGTGTTTGGATCAAGGTGCAGATATCAATACGAAAACGTACACTGGGAGAACTCCGCTTTGGAGTACGGTTTATTGGGATCATGACAACTCTAAAGAAGTTATCGAGTTTTTACTGGAGAAAGGGGCAGCACTCGAGGACCGAGACGATGATGGAGAGACTGCGCTGTGGAGAGCTGCAGCAGAGTGCAATTCCGCAAATGTCGACTTTTTGTTAAAAAAAGGAGCCAACGCAAACGCAACAACCAAAATTGGGGTATCGGTACTTATGGAAGCTTGCTCCCATTATGACACAAAAATAGTCAAACTTCTACTTGAAGCTGGCGTGAACATCGAGGCCGAGGACGCCAATAGAGCAACACCTTTGGGGCGAGCTTTGGAATACAAAAACAGAGAACATGTGGCTCTTTTACTTCAAAAAAACCCGAAAATTACCAGGTCAATGTTATTCGCCGCTGCGGAACTAGGGGTCAAGAAAATATTGGAGTCTTTGTTATCGGGAGGCGAGGTAGATATCGAGTATAAGGATGACAACGGGTTGACGGTTCTTTGGCATGTCCTTGCCAGTAAAAACCAATCTTGCATAGATTATGTGTGGAGGTTCGCACCAGAAATAAATGTTCAAGGTGAAGATGGCGAAAACATGATGCACCAGGCAGCGAGGACCGGAAACAAAATGCTAGTGGATTTGCTCGTGAGCAAAGGGTTATTTATCGAGAGTGCTGATCCTCGTGGGCGTACTCCATTGTGGCTTGCTGTCGACTCAGGGGACGAGGATTGTGTCAAAACTCTCCTTGACCAGCAAACAAATACAAATGCGCAGGACTCTGAAAAGGTATCGATTCTGCACCAGGCGGTGAACAAAACACATGTGCATATTGTGAAGCTATTGCTCGGCATCAGTACGAAAATCCAAGCTCAAGAGACGGAGCAGAGTACCACATTGGAACCAGGCCGTAATCTCGAACGTACAATTGCTACTCCTTCACCAGATCTCAATCCGGATGTCAACACTACAGAGAATGAACAACAAGATGTGTGTCACCCGGTTCTCTCTCCTGCACGCAGCCACATCAGGCCTGATATCAATACGAAAGATGAGAACGATGAAACACCGCTTCTCAGTGCGGTAGCCAACAAATCAGAAGAGATTGTTGACATTCTTCTAGCCGAGAAGGGAGTAAAGCTACGAGGAGTTGATGCTGATGGTGATACGGAGCTGGGTCGCGCCGCATGGTCGGGGAACGAAAAAATCGTAGCAGCTCTCCTCGAGGCCAAGGCAGAAACCGAGCAAGCCAATAGGGATGGGCGAACACCTCTTTATTGGGCGGCATGGCGTGGGTGGGAAGGAGTAGCAAAATTGCTACTCGTCAAAGGAAGCTGCCACATCGCAAGACCAGATAATGGTGGAAAGACTCCATTTCACACTGCCGTCGAGCATGGTCATGTCTCTCTTGTGAAGCTTCTACTTGATACAAGTGCAGCTCGCAAAAAAAAACCGAAAAACACGGGATCTCGATCTTCCATAGCTCGTTCGACTATAAACGTGGATGGGAAATTCGCATCTGGGGACACAGCTTTGCACCTAGCTGCTTCTAACGGCCATGATGAAGTTATCCAAGTTCTGCTAGACCACAATGCCAATACCACTACCCCCAACAAAAACGGTTCAACCCCATTGCACATAGCAACCGAGGAAGATCAAACTGCCAGCTGGAAGTTACTACTGCCAAAAATGGATGCAGCGGGCGTCGAAAAAAAGAACGATGATGGAAATAGTGCTTTGCATTTGGCGTGTCGGGTCGGCAACTGGACAATGGTACAAGTTTTACTGGCTAGGATTTCGGGAAAGATTTTCCCCATTTCTCGTAACATAGTCACCGAGAAAAAGGGAAGTAACGAGACACCATTGAGTATTGCGGTTCAGGAAGGAAATGCTGAAGTCTTACAACTCCTGATCAATGTCGAAGCGGACATAAAGTATGTTCATGACGACGGAGGAAGGTGGGCTACTATGGAGGACTCAAGTCACGACATCACTGCTGCAGCGAAGATCTTGGGTACGGGAGAAATGTGGAAAAGCACAGAAGATCGCAAGAAAACTTTGAACTGGGGAGCACGCAACGGCGACAAACTTCTAGTGGAGAATGCGATCAAATATAATCCCGGAGAGAAGGATGCAGCTCAAGCTTTGAAATGGGCAGCTGTCGGAGGAAAAGAAGCAGTTGTTGAATTCCTTTTTGGAGAATACGAGCTAGATGATTCAACTTCTTTTGCAGAAGAGCTGAAGGAACTAGCACCAGAGTCAATTCAATGTGCTGCGAGGAATGGGCACGAACTTGTCGTCCAGCAAGTGATTCAATGGTTGATTGGGAAGGATGAGGATTATTCTCGTGGCAAAAAAGCCCCTGTGGCCGAAACATGGACACCGCTGCACTGGGTGGTAAATTATAAAGCAAGCAGCGACAAGAAGAAAGACGAGCGGCAAGCTATGGACATAGTACGAAACATGATAATGAATGGCTCCAGTCCGTATCCGCCGGCCGGAAAAGGACCACCGGCAACGAAATTGGCCCAGGATTTCAAAGACGAATCGGATCGTTTTGAGAAACCCCTGTTTGAAGGGATTCTCGATCTTCTCGAGTCACCTCTACGGGCTTTACGAAAACCGCTGCAGCTAATAGATCCCTCCCTCGAACATACCAGGGGACATGAGTCTGTTTGCACCAGGTTCCATACCAACATAGTTGATTTCTACACATCAGGTGATGACTTCTGCACTCTCGAGAGAAAGAGTCCTATCAACCACATAATATACGACGAAAACGAAGGACCAGATAAGGTCATGAAGAACGCAATGAACCGGTGGGAGCTTGATGACATTGGACTGAAACATCGCTTTAGATGGATTCATTTGCCAGCAAACAACGTAAGAATCCTAATTACTCTTCATACACCCCCTCGCTCCATTGATACAGATGTTCTACAACAATGACATTCATTCCGGAACTTTTGGGAGAATCTAGAAATTTGGTTCTCAATTCTTCGAAGCGTTCTCAGAGAATAGATGTTTACCCATTACTTGCAAAGGCACATGTGACCAGACAAACACCTGGTTCTCTTGCGTCAACTATAATTCGTAACCTACCTCAAAACGATGTTCTCCTTGTCTTGTGTAGGAATGAATGTTTGCTAACAAATGATATTTGCAGTGGATCTGGGCAAACGTAAGATAAAGGACTCCCTGGATAGCACTTCTAACACTTCTGACATATCTGCAGGATTTGATGACTAGAATTTCATCAGAGTCGCGATCGTCAGCTACTGATTACACTGAGCTACGGAACTTTATTGACCTAAATCGGCGCGAGCACCAAGGAAAGCCACAGCGAAGGTTCATGTACCCAGCAGTAACGGTAGGATACTCATAATTTCATAAACATGTAACAATACCTGACAGCAGATACAGTTTGAGAGCAATGAATTTCACTCTGGAGAAGGTGCCAATATCCCCAGGCTGCGTGCTGAAGCAAAGGACAAGAAGAGAGCGCAAGAGAACAAGAAGCTCGAAAGGTACGCTACAACCTCAAGAAAAAGCCCATATGGGGCTTTAGAACACTCACCTAATGCTGCTCTTCGTAGCAAACCTCCTGTGCTGCCTGAAAAATCAGACCCCGCCGGACCTACATCCGGGGATATAAAGCAAAGCTCCACAGATCCTGATGGCATGCAACAGCTTGAAAGGGGGAAAGAGGTTCTCCAACCTGGAAGCGACCAGATAAATCAAGATCCAAACACAACTTCAAATTTGAAAACTGGGACTGGGAACGCCGAGCCAAATCCTCCTATGAACCAGAAAATCCCATCGTCGGAAAATAAAACCCCAGAGTTAAAGAAAACCACGCGGAAGGAAGCAAACGAGAATTCGAAAGCTACCGAGAAAAAAGCCTCCTCTCACCTGCAGGGGTCTAAACTGATACTTTCAGTAAGTACACAAGCGATACATCCCACCGCTTTTTAATTACTCACTCACAATATTTCAGATGCCATTCCTCACATTCCAAACCGTGAAGAGCCACAGGGCCTTGCGACAAGCGATTCGACTGGCTGGGGTAGTTGAAAAATTGAAGAGGAACGTCAACAGCTCCCCGGACGAAGAGGATAAAGAAGAGGAATTACGCCAGGAAGCTCGCGACAAGATTCTCCAAGATGAATTATACGAAGGCCTCATACTACTAGATGAAACTGGAAGTGGACATTTTGACAGGTTGAATGTCATCACGGGAACCCCTGTATCGGAAAAAATGAAACAGGGAGGTGGCACTAATTGGCTTCGGTCCTTGGAAGATGTTCATGGACTTATAAGGAGAAGCACCACCTCCACATCCTCTCGTATTCTTGAATGGCTAGAAAGGTTCCTTGACGCGATTGAAATTGCCCAAGGACCAGGGAATGAAGGCAAGATGGATACACATCATATGGCCAAACAGGAGTTACTGATGGAGCATTATCTCAAATCTAATGATGCGGAAGGTCTCCATACCTCTCGATCTTTAGACCAATATTACTACACCGCTCTTGCAGATACAAGCCGAAGGGACGTGGACCAAGTTGCTAGAAGATACCAGGCTATGAAAGTGGCTGAAAGGCGGAAAGAGTCAACTAAAACAGAGATTCCAAACTCTGAAGCACGAGTCAAGGATATAAGAGCAACCAGAAACTCTCCAAAGTGGGACAAGAAGAAAACCAAAAGTTCCACGGATAAAGGTAAGAAAAATGAAGAAATAGAGTGGGAGGACGATCCTGAGGCCAAAATTGCGATGGTGGATCAGCTTTGGCTTTGGATCGTCGATGACGGAAAACATAGTATGAAAATATCCACTTTCTACATTATAGCACACAGTTTTAACCTATTACAGAAACTCTCATTTCATGTTTCCCCCGAGGTTGGGACTCGGAAACAAAACATGGTCCAATCATGGATTTGCTTGACAAAATTCGCAATCACATCCATGACGAATCAAGACCGACCACTTCAAGTGTGTATCATCTTGCAGCAATCATTACAAGCTTCTGTGTATCATACATTGAAGATTGCAGAGCAAATCTCGATGCTTGCCAGGATCCATTTCTCGATATGTTTGCAGGTTCCATCGGAATAGTGGTAAGCAAACTTATGTTCTTGGAAATCTTGCATTAAATATCGAGGCTGACTCCGCTCTGCAACAGGCTGATGAGGAGGTGAAGTGTTTTGAGACCTTCAAAACGGACCTTGATAAGAGTCGGAAAGCTAATAGCTCGGACAACGATACCTCTAAACCCGAACTCAACATTATAAGGGAGATCACGCTACTTGAAGAAATAAAAGACATTCGAGATGAAATCAATATTCTAAAAAGTATCTTCGGAGAGCAAAAGTCGTTGCTAAACAAACTACTAGATTTAGTTGCCGAACGACAGCCTGGAGGCAAGGAATCAGTCGATCCCGTGCTTAATTATTATCGCGAGAGAAGTGATATTAATATGAGAATCGAGAAAGTCAAGAAAATGGATATGGATGCCGCCACAACATATGCCTCGGTGAGAATTCCCAAGGTCTTCGGCAATAGTTAGACTGTTTTAACAAAAATAGATCAATCATCTTCTAGACTTGAAGCAAAAGAATGCCAATCTCTTCGAAGCCTTCCAGTGAGTTTAAAAAGTCCTCGGGCATATTTGGATAAGCGCTAATCAAGCTTACAGGGCAAGAGAACAAGCCGAACAAACTACTAAGCAGGGAAGAACCATTATGTTTTTCACAATTGTCACAATTATTTTCGTAAGTCTCAATGAATAACCAGGCGCACCCACATACTAATATGTTCTTGTTTTAGCTACCACTATCATTCCTTACATCGCTATATGCGCTGAATATAGAATCATTCGCACACATTGGTGATGGCGATGATTGGATTTACCAAGACAAGTGGATCTTTCCACGTATATGTGAGCTTATCCTATCATCATACATTGAAAGATACGCTACTGACATAAACATCAGTCGGCACATCTGCAGCAATTGGTTTACCTTTAATTTTGTTAGCCATTAACATTAATGCCTGCTTGGACATGCATAGGAGATATATGGAACCCATCCGCAGTAAAGAGTGGTGGGACAAACGCCTAGAACAGTTGAATATATATAGGACGAAGGATAAGTCACCTCAACCTCCCCCGGTGCGACAAACAATTTCGCCTACTGTCACTCCATCACAAGTTGAGAGCCAGGTGTTTGAGAAATAATCGGAAAGCGAGACGAAAGGTGACAGATGACTGGGGAGAAAATACAATCCATGGTGGAGGTTCTCATCAATATTCTATGAGTTGGGTAATATAAAAGGTTCATAGTTCTCTCGCTGACCTGTGATTCGGACACCAACTTATGGGGTCACATGATTCACCCCCCTTGGAATCCCATTTGATCTTCAGTCGATAGAATAGGGAGTCCTCCCGGAGGCGACTGCAACATTTCCGAATTAGTTCCTATACCTGTTGTTTCGTATGCCAGTCTGTCGCGCTCCGTTCTGACGTTTAAGGTACCACAGCATCTGCTGTCACTCATCCGGTTTGCTACACACGCTACACAACATTGAATGTACCGAGATTCTTGTAAGGCACTCATTTTAAAATCGGGGACCCTTATATGAGCTCGCCGACTACCCCGCAGTCTATTCTCCTTCCGATTTTGGCTCTGACTGCTGGGATTGTTGCACTGCTTCGGTGGTAAGTTGGTCACTTTCTGGTTTTGGTATGCTGCGCCGATTTGTTATTCCAGGTGTATCACGTTGTTATTGTAGGGATTCAATGAACCCAAGGGTTGGACTCACTAAAAGATCTTGAAAAACGTTGCTTGTTGTTTAGGGATTTTGCACCGGACCGAAATTTCTTTGATGTCATAAATTTAACTATCCTTCTGACCCAGGATTAAATGTGGGGCTTTCCTAAACTTAGCAGTGGCTTAGAGTTGGAAAGCATTGGAGTATTGACAATCTCGGAGCAGTTCATTCGTAATCTACGATGCACAACAGGTAGAAGCACAGCGATGTGCGGGGTTACAATACTCGCTCGCCGGCGGCTTATCGCATGCGATACAGCAGAGGTGATTCTCCATACGACTGTCCAGATTTACAGGCCTTGAAATCGAGCTGAGTCTAGACTTCGTTGGCACCGTATTTGTGAAATTAATTACGGAGACTACTTCCGAGCCCGTGGAGGGGTTCTTATTTGTGTTTGCCGAAGATGGTATACGCTATGCCGTGTTATAAGGTTGCATCACTACGTATAAAATACCCTGCTTGACCGGATTGTGGGCTCGCCACGATGTTGACTGATAAGGGGGATTTTACGATGGTGATCAGCGCTGCGCGACTTAATTGTTGATCGTCTACGAAATATATTATACATCCCCGACGGAGTTTGTTGCCTCTACTCATTACCATCTAGTGAGTTCTTTTTGATTGTGTAAACCGCAGGCAGCTGCCGAGACGATGAGTCTCCCTTGGATTTTTTCTCCCTGGATCGAATTATTGATCAGTACCGCTCTCTTTCCCCTGAGCCATATTTCCTGCTCGCTTCGCCGCAACGCCAACTCTCACTCTCGAAAGTTCCTACATTATATGCTTCCTAACGGAATCCGGACCTATCCTGGTTTCAATCATTCTTCCGGTATGAAAGCAACGGTGTTTTTGATCGACATGAAAAAGTTTGTGCCCTCTACATCACCATTAAGTCGCAGATAACTCAAGGGTATCGCAAGGTTGCTGTAAGGAAAAAGAAGAGTCACACCCTAACTTTACGAGCAGCTGTCCACGAAGTACTCCAATTCCGCTTACTTTATCGTCACTCGCGACACAATTATCAGAAACCATCAAACCCGATTCGGTGATTAATTCATCAGCAGCCCAGCTATATCATCCCCGTATGAAACAGCCACTCACAATACGATTCCATAAGCAAGCCATCTTGTGTCAGCAATAGATGGGGGTGATTGAAAAGGGAAGCCTCCGTCGGAGAGCGCATAAAGATTTCTATATAATGCTGGAGTCCTGCTAGTATTTTGACGTAAACTTCTGTATTGCATCCCACACAATCAGATACACTTCATGCACCAACAGCCTCAATCCTTCTTTCCCAGAGAACTTTATAAGAATTTCACCCCACTCTTCTCTCAATTTGAGCTTTTTTCAAATATGTAGTTCCAAATCCTCTCGACCATGCTTTGCGTTTTCCTAGGTGTCGCCACCGCTTTCTCAGTAACCCTCTGTAAGTTCTTACTTGCATACCTGTTCAGGCGAGAAGATGAGAATGTGTCAAGAATTAAGCTAATGTAACTTAAATAGCTTCTTTGGATAGGAAAGTTGTCGATGTTGCAGCCACAGCTTTAACTTGCGACGAGCAATATCATGAAGGGTGTTGAGAACCGTTCTCTCACGTTTCTACATTTTCACAATAACAACTTCCCCGACAGCACAAATTCAACAAGAATTAGAAAACTCGCCACATCTATATCGATGAAGATCCCCTCTTACCAGACGACATTGAATGCATGTTGCACGAGTTGGTGAGATGTTGGTCTAGATCTCGTGCGACGAAGTATTGGTTCCCAAAAAAATCTTTTTCCACACCACCTGGGGGGGTATTTTCTAGGTTGGTTGATGGGGCGGGTAAATTGGGCTTAGGGGTGGGTTGCACTGCATCACGTACTCCATTCTCTATATTTCAGCTTCCGAGCACGGCATCTTTTTTGGGCAAAAAATGGGTTTTGCGAATTATTTCTTTTTGGGAATTTCTTGTTTATCAAAATTGAACCTCAATTAAATCCTTTCCAAGGTCCACCGCATGCGAGATCCAGAACCGTCTCGTTGACGTTGAGACAATAGGCATCTCTAGTCCCGTTTGGACTCATGACGTTAATGCTTGATGCGCTGATATTACCACATGCTGTTGTGCTTGAGCAGGCAACTGCTGCAATTTCTGGCTGGTATCTTGAACTTGTTGTTCCTTGGAAGTTCTTGAAAACAATGTTGTTGATTGTTAATGGGGATGGGTACTCGAGACAGAGAGTCAAGTTGTTCTGCCCGTAACACTGGTTAACTTGTATGGCATAGTCAACCTTTCCAACAGTCATGGTATCAAAAGTGATGTTGCTGACTCGACCTGACCCCCCACCACCCTGGAGATCTCCAGAGAGTGCGCTCGAGACATTGGGCCAAACCTTGATGCGGGCGGCATTCTAAAATAAATTAGTCGCCTGATGAGAAGTCTGGTAAGAGGATCTTACGCTGGCGTTGTACATCGAGACATTGTAAATGTAGATGTTCTCAACGATATCAAACTCCCCCTTGTATTGTCCCAAAGAGCCAACACTTATTCCATGGGATCCATCGCAGAACATGTTTTGAACGACCATATCGGTACTATTTGGCTTGAAGGAGACACAATCTGTAAGACCACAAGATTAGTAAGCGCAATTATGGCAAAGGAAACTCCCGTTTTTGACGACTTCACTCCGCGTGCCATTTCCGGTGGAGCATAAGAGAGTGAAGCCAGAAAAAAGTAGAAACTGAACGTACCATCTCCATTAACGACATGGGAATTCTGAATGACAATTCCAGAACTTCGGTAAGTATCCCACTAGATCAATTAACTTAGCGCTTGTCAGACTGACTAGTCCCCGGGAGGACCCGAGGCACAACAAAAACAAAAAACAGAACTTACACCGTCCGTGTTTTTGGCCACATTTGCACTCTTACTCTCTCCAGCAATATTAATATTATCGAACACCACATTCGTAGAGTTGGCAACAAAGTAATAATACTGTGGCGAATATCTCAAAACCAAATTGCTAATGGTTGAATCATGAAGCCCATCTAATCCGAAGAGAACAGGTCTCAATGTGTAGATATCCTTGGCATAGAGATCGTACCAAATTTGTCCGTTTCCGTCGAATGTTCCTCCTCCAAAGAGATTCACATCGTGACCACCGAGTTTGAAGAAGGAGGTTACGTTTTGGAAAATGAATGGGAAGGAGTTCGCCTGCCAGTAATCGGTATCGTTGCTGAATTGGATTTGAGATTGGACATCTAGAATAACCGATCAGTCAACTTTTGGGATTCATATGGGAGTATTGATGATTGAGAGGAGCTTACCAATATCGATGTGGTTCAAAAACGTCAAATCAAGGGCAGTTCCAATTGTGTAATTGATTCCTTGCTTGAATACAACATGTCCTCCATTATTGCAACTGTTGAGGGCAGCAAGAACATACTCCGAGTCATCCTGACTACTATCTCCGTGGCTTTCAACGTAACATGTCCTGTTTCGGTGAGGTGAAGGCGTAGGTGGATTTGCAGGAACTTTAGGAGAGCACTTGACAACAGGTCTGGGTGATCTGTGTGTTGAAAGTTTGCTCTCGGCAGCCCTTCCTACTAATTCTTCCGATGCCGGGTGTGCAAAGGAGACTGTGGCTGAACCGATTGCCAGGAGGGTGGGGAATTGAAATCTCATCTTGATGAAGCTTGGAATGCTATCGACGGGAGACAAAAATCAAGAGAGTAATTGAAGCTGCACAAGCTTTTCTGGGGGAGAGGGAAGCTTTAATAGTAATGCTGATAATCAATCCGAGCTACTCCTTGCTTAGCGCATGGCTGGCAACCATAATTCAGATGAACCATTCAATTTGATGAATGCCTCGCCACAAGTGAAATCATTCGGAACTTGATCCGAAGCTTTCACAAAACCCCACTGCGGGGTTTTGGTCTGGGATCTTCAAATGGGACGTGGAGAGAACCTGGGGTCCTGGAGATGCGGAGAAAGGTTTATCCCCATTGTTTTCGTAATGAAACATAATTCAATTGGATCAAGTGAATTAGGACCCTCATAAATGTTGGAGAGAAACGTCATGAAAGCCGGGGTATGGAGTTCTTATCCGGAAAAATATGTTCATGAACAGGTACGCGAGAGAACATCCTTGACGACAATCATTGCTGAAGGCATGGGATTGGTGGATATTTTTGTGTTTCGACATCCCGGTGAATTGAATCTCCGCAAACCGGCGACGGGAGAAACGAAACTCAAATTGAATGAGAGCAAATCCATGAAATTTCGCAGAGATGAAAGGGGTTCTCCCAATATAACAGGCGAAGTAAGTGAAGGTTGCGAAGATAGAAGTAATGTTATTGAATGAAAATTGGACGAAGACAGCAGGCTTACGGTTGACATTAAAAGCGGCAGTAAATACCTCCTGTCGTACCTGCCTACTAGCTCGTTTTTTAGGATAATAATTAACCTAATTACTTAGAACACTCTAGAATCTTAACTCCACCGGCTTACTCAATTGTCCTAAAGTATTTGAGGCAATATATAGAAGGTTAGCATACTTTAAATTATTTTTGAAATACTTACTAAGTAGATAGTTTATAAGTTCTTTTTATAATTTTAGTTCTTTTAATAGTTTTAACTAATAAAAGTATAAGTATTTAAGTTTTAGAGATATTTCTTCTTTTATTACTACTATTATAATAATATAATAAATATCTTATAAGTCTTTTTTATTTAATATTATACTTTTTAATAAAAGCTAGAAAGTATTAAAAAATGATTTAAATATTCTAAAATAGCTTATTAAAGCTTTATCTTAATTAATATAGCTAATAGAGTAGAGATTATTATATCTCTAATATTCTTTTCTCTAAGTTAATCTCTTTTACTCTTTCTTAAAATAAGTAAATATACTTTCTTTATATATCTTTACTTTATTTTAAGCTTTTTAAGGTTTTTATTTTCTATATTTATTATTTCTTACTTCTTAGTTATCTTTATATTTAAAGTTTCTAAAACTAATATATTAGAAGTTCTTTCTTATATATTTTTTTATTATTAAAAAGGTTTACTTTCTTTATTTTATTAAAAGGTTCTTTTCAATATTCTATTACTTATTCTAATTAGTAAACTACTTAGGCTTTTTATACTTTTAGTAATATTTTATAGTTAAAAGAATCTTATAAATACTTATTAAAAGAGTTTTATAGTTTATTAGAAGATTCTTATATTTTACTTAATTTAAAAGCTTATAACTTATTCTAATATACTTTTAGATTTAGATATTACTTTAAATAATAGAAGTCTAAACTTAGAAGAGAATATATCTTCCTTTTTTAGTCTTACTTCTAAGTTCTAGTTAATTAAAGCTTTACTTAGTATATTAGTAGCTTTAGATAAGATATCTCTTACTAGTTTAGCTCTTAGTATTAGTTTTCTTATTACTCTCTATTTTATATACTCTAATACTTTTAAGTAAGGCTTTAACGTCTTATTACTCTTATTTAACTATATACTAGATTACTAAATAAGTAATTATAATAGATTATTATTTTATCTTTTCATATTCTAATATATAAAAGGTTTTTTTATTAAATATAATATTCTAAGTTATAATAACTTAATTAAGCTATAAAACCTAGATATAATAGATATTTAATAAGATATACTTAACTAAATAACTTATATAAACTTTAAGTTAATTTTAAATACTCTTTTTTTAATTTCTTATTCTTTTTTCTTTTTAAGTAAATAAGCTTTAAATCTATAAATATAAACTTTATTTTAATCTAGTTTTAGATTCTTTACTACTAAGTTTTTAAACTTTAGATTATATTAGTAGAAATAATTATTAAACTATAATAAGAGTATTTTATTTAGTATCTTAAACTTATTTCTTTAGTTAAAACTTATATTATAGAGCTAGATTCTAACTATCGTTAACTTAGTTTAAAGCTTTTATAATAAGTTAATAATAGATAATATTTTAATTAAATATATAATTATTTCTTATTCTACTTTCTTTATCTCTTTATTTATTTTATAAGTATAAGTTAGTATAAGTTCTAAGTCTATTCTAATTTCTATAGCTTATAAAGTGTATTCTAATACTATATATTATAAGAGTATTAACTTATTAGTATTATAATTTAGTATATAAATTAAAAGACTATATTATTATCTAACTTATTATTATTATACTTTAGTATATAAATTAAAAGACTATATTATTATCTAACTTATTTTTTAAACTTTTTAAATACTATTTCTTTTCTTTTATTTATTATTATAATTCTAAAAAGCTTTCTATTATATTCTTCTTTTATTAAAAAAAGCTATTTAGCTCTATGATATTTAGTAAAGAAATTAAATAGATTTTATAAGTATTACTAAAATAGTTATATATTCTTATTTTTAGAGATATATTTTAAAATAATATTCTAGATATAGGTTATAGTATAGTATAAGTACTTTAATTATTTAATACTTATAATTTTTATATTTCTTATAAACTAGACTAAAGCTTTAAGAGCTTCTTATTTTAAATATCTTAATCTTTTATATTATATTTCTACTAAATTACTTCTTAGTTTAATATAATCTTTTATCTTCTTATAAAAACGTTTATTAATCTTTCTAAAAAGTATTAAATATATTAAAATAAATATAGTTTAAAGATTTTAAAGCTTAGTATAGTTATTAATAAAGTTGTATTTAAATAAGACTAAGTTTATTATATAAATTAAAGATCTAATAACTATAGTATTCTTTATAAGTTTAAAGTATAGTAAATAGTTATATCTATTATACTATACTAAGATTTTAAGATAATATTAGAATAAAATCCTTTAATAATAGTAATATTAGTAAGTATTAGATCTATAGTATTACTTCCTCTCTTATTTTTAAGAACGTTTTTTATAACTCTTATTCTTATTCTATTAATTCGAATACTAGTTATTTCTAATTCTATTATATTATTAAAGTACTTAAAAGTTTCTAAAATAAGTATATTCTTACTATTAACTAAGTAGACTATATTATAATTATTAAAGAGTATTAAATATATAAAAGAATATTTAATATATTTAGCTAAGAAAGCGTAGATTCTTAGTTTTAGAGCTTAGTTTATACTTTCTAGATTAGTAAAAAGTTTTAAAAATAAAATTATAATACTTATCTTCTTAACTAAGTATTTTAATAACCTTTAAATACTACTAGTAGAGCTTATAGATTCTTTTCTAAACTTAGATTATATTATAAAAAAACTCTTTAAGTAGTTTCTTTTAAAGGTTTATTTAAAATAAAACTTTTAAATATTATATACTCTCTTTTAACTTCTTATTATCTAAAGAGTTATTAAGAGTAGGATTATACTTCCTAGTATAAATAAATTCTAAGATTTAGTACTTAATAGATTTCTAAAAGTATTCTTACTTATTTTTATATAAATATTTCTTATTATTAAAACCTCTATTTTTATAATAGCACGCTATCCTGAGTTACTAGCCTTCGTAAAACTGCTAATACCTCTATAATTAACTCTATACTTATAAGACAGAAGGTACTAAAGAGAGTAATATTTAAATATTATATGTTTTACTTTAAGACCTTATATATTTAGCTTTAAAGCTCTTATTATTTTAGTAGCTATATTAGAAAGGGCTCGGTTATTATTCTTATTAAGACTTAGTAGTCTCTAACCTTTTATATATAGATATTTATACTTAGTATAGAAGAAGAATAGTTTTTCCTTTTCTTCTATATTAGTACTTAGTATTTATATATATTATCTTATCTTAAATATACTCTTATATATCTCTTCTTTAATAGTATATATTTTATACTATTATATAAAAAGGAAAAACTCTTCTTTACTAGTAATAGTCTTTATAATATCTCTTTTAAGCTTATTCTTACTTTTTATTTCGATTTTAATTTAGCTTAGAATTAGACTATTATAACGCTATCTTTAAATAGCTAGGTAATTAGAGACTACCTAGATAGCTAGTAATACTAAGGTTTAGTATTTATATAAATAGCTAGTAAAAATTATATCTTATATATTAAGAGATTAGAATATACTAAGTGTTTCTAAGAATCTTAATAACTCTTTTAGTATAGAGACTACTATAGATAATTTAAATAGTTAATATATAATAGTTATCTAGAAAACTCCTAAATTAATCTCTTTACTCTCTCTCTTTTTAATATTTAATATATTAGATTTAGAAGCGACTCTAGGTCTCTTCTAAGCTCTATTTTAAAGCGTAGAACCTCTTTTTAGAGAAGAAAGTTAAGTATTTATAGAAAGGTCTCTAACTTACTACTAAATACTTAAGAATAAAAGATTATAGAATAATAAAAGTAAAGGCGTAGCTTTTAAAAGCTAAAGAGATAACTAAGACTTTTCTAATATAGATAAGATATAAGGAGTAATATAAGCTATAAAGGCTAAGGATTAGGAAAAAGAAGAAAGAATCTAGTAGTAAGATAACTAAATTACTTAATTAGTAGATTTAGTATAATAGATTAGTAAATACTTACTAAGTAATAATTAGAGTCTAAGTCCTTATTAACTAAATCGAACTCCTCTTTTATACTCTTCTATTATACTAGACTATCTTTAGATATAAAACTCTACCTCTAATATTCTTTCTTTATAATAATTATAATAATCTATCTCTTAATTATAAGCTAAAACCTTACTAAAAGCCTAATAACTTACTAAAAGTAAAATTATAAAGAAAATTAAATCTTTAAATAATAGTACTTTACTTATTTATAAGTAATAGAAGATATCTATATATAATAGACTCTAAGTAAATACTAACTATTACTATATACTTAAAACTTATAAAGCTTTTAATTAAGAGATAACTATAAAACTTACTAAGAACTACTTAGAGCTCTAATATAAGTTAGATATAAGTAATATAGCTTTTAAAGACTAATAAGATATAATAGAACTTCTTAATTCCTACTTTCTAACTAGTTATAAGAAAGAGGATACTTAAAAGAAATTTTAAGCTTTATAAATAAGTAGAAAAGGTTATATAAGAGAAACTTTTTTAGATTTTAGAGTATACTTCTTAAGTATAGTTATACTTAAAGAGATATTAGAGTTAGAAAGATTCTACTAGATATAAAATAAGATTACGTCTTAGCTTTAAAGTAGCTTTATATTAGCTAAGAGATATTAGAATTATAATTTTAATAAGATAGTAGTAAATCTTTTAACTTTAGATAAGAAGAAGTATTAGAATATAGAGTTATCTATAACTAGTACTATAACTAAACTAATTAGTATAATCTTATTATTTAAAAAGATAAGTACTTTTTAATCCTTATCTAGCTCTATACTAAAACTCTCTCTACTCTTATATAGACTTAATCCTATCTTTTAGAAGATTTTATAAACTCTTAGACTATTTTCTATTAGTAAAAAATTAAAGACTATATTAATAGACTAAGTCTCTACTAGTATAAAGTATTACTATTATAATAAGCTTAGGTATTTTAAATCTAATTACTTTAATCTTCTTAGTATTAATAAAATAGATAATTAACTTAAAAAAGAATAACTATTTAAAGAGTACTCTAACTTTAACTTAAGTTAAGAGGAAAATAAAAAGGCTTAGGTAAAAATTCCTTTCTAAGCTTATATAAATATAATCTAATTAGACTTAACCTTTCTAAGCTTATAAGAGGAAAATAGTTTCTTATAAATACTACTCTTAATATATAAGGATATAGTATTAAAATATAAGCTTTAGTAGATATAGAAGTAAATAAGTATCTATTTCTAAATTAACTACTAGTCTTATAATTAGCTAAAGTAATAGGTTTATAGATCTAGAAACTACTATATTTAGTATCTATTTATAGATATAATAATAGTACTAAAAGCAAAGTAACTTAGTTTATATAACTCTATTTAAATATAGATAAACGTTATATCTATAACTACTTCTTTATTATCTTAGACCTTAGATAGTAAGACCTAATTATTAGTATTAAGTAGTTAAACTATTTTAAAGTCCTTTTTAATCTCTTAAAAAGCTAGATTACTTAGCTAGCTAATTATCTCTTAACTCTCTACTTTAGTAAGAAGATCTTACTTTTACTTTCTAGCTAGAACTAGAAACCTATTTTAAATTACTAGTTAGATATAAATTAAAAAGAATATACTATCTATTAATAAGAAAGATATAAAAAAGGTAGACTTATAAATATAGCTAAGTTATTACTTCTATTTATAATAATAACGCCTTCTAAAATTTTAACCTTTAACTCTAGTTTAAAGCCTCTTTAAACTACTAGTATAGTTTTAAAAAGCTAGACTCTATACTCTTTTATTAACGAAATAAGCGTAAATACTATATACTTTAATATAAAATAACTTAACTTAGAATTCTATATAACTAGTATTTATAAGCTAGATTAGATTATTAATAAAAGATTAGCCTCTTTTTAAGATAATAATAATATAAGAGCTCTAATATAGGCCTAACTCTTAAAATGTTATTCTTCTTATAAAGACGTATTCTTAAAAGTAGCTTTTAATAAGCTCTCTTCTTATTATAAATATAACTATAAGATTACTTTAAATAAACTACTTTCTAACTCCTTTTTACCTCTATATTAATAGTTAGTTATATAGCTTAAAGCTATAAAAGAGTATCTTATAAAGAACCTAGATAAGAGGTTTATTATTAATAGTAATAGCTCTTTTATCTCTTTAGTACTCTTTATTAAAAAAGCTAATAGTAATAAGTTATAATTCTATATTAATTATAAGAAGCTAAACACTTTAACCTAAAATAATCCTTATCTAATCTCTTAAATTAATAGGCTCTTTTTAAAGATAAGAATAGTTAAAATCTTTACTAAGTTAGATATAAAATAAGCTTTTTATTATATTTAAATAGACTCTACTTTAGAAGAGATAACTACGTTTAAAACTAGGTATAGTATATATAAATATAAGGTCTTCTCTTTTAGACTCTATAATAGCTTTACTATCTATTAATATTATATAAATAATATCTTAATTAATTATTTAGATAACTTTTATATTATTTCCTTAGATAATATTTTAATTTATTTAAATACTATTTAAGAATATAAGGAATAGGTTAAGAAGGTTCTTAATCGGCTCTAAGAAGCTAGACTCTAGGTAGATATTAAGAAAAGCGAATTTAGTATTACTAGAGTTAAATAATTAAGATTTATAAAGAGACTTAAAGTTAAGCTTAAAAAGGTAGAACCTCTATAAAACTAGGTCTAACCTACTATTATAATAGATATAAAGTCTTATCTAAGGTTTATAGAATTTTATAGATAATTTATTAAAAGTTAAATTAAAATTACTAAACCTTTAACTATAATAATATGCTTTTTAGAGCTATTTTTATAGATACTTAAATATAAAGAAGTTTTTAAAGTATTAAGAACTAGACTACTTACTATATAAACCTTATACTATTTTAATCTTAATTATAATATAAAGGTAGAAATAGACTCTTTAGAAAGAGTAATAATAAGTATATTCTTATAATAATATAATAGCTTTTAGTACTTTATTAGGTTCTACTTATATATCTTAGTTAGCTATAAATTAAACTAGGAGATCTATAATAAAGAACTATCTACTATTATAGAAGCTTTTAAGAAATAGTACTTTAAACTTATATTATATTAGAAGTATATTAATATATATTTAAACTATAGATTATTAGAATACTTTATAATAACTATGCTACTTATAGCTAAGTAAGTCTAATAGATAAAGTTCTTATTAGACTTTAACTTTTAGATCTAATTTATATTTAAGAAGAGTAATTAAAAAGTAGATATATTAACTTAGTATAAATAAAACTTAAAAAGATATAATTAAGCTAAATTAGATAGCTACTTATATACTCTCTTAAGACTTAATTAGTTAGACTCTTAAATTAATACTAAACTTACTTAAATCTTTTTATAAGAATAGTCTATATCTCTTAATATAATTTAATTAGATATTATTTTAGAGTTAAGTTTAAATATAATTTAAAAGTTAAAAGAAGATAATCTATACTTCTTTTAGAAAGAATATTATAAACCTCTAGATAGATACTCTATTTTACTAGATAATTTACTCTTTTTTAAAAATTAACTTTATATTTAAAAGAATACTAAACTCTATATAAAGCTAATCTAAGAAGTCTATAACTAAGTATCTAGTACTTATCTAAGTATAAAAAAGATATACTAGTTATTAGTATAATACTACTACTAGATTAGACTAGGTTTAGACTATAAGAGGTATATAGTAAATTATTAAGCTTATAGATACTCTTATTCTTAATAAACTAAGTAATAAGGCTTTCTTTATATAACGGTATAAAATATACACTATAGGAGAAGAGGTATATAAGAGTACGTTCGAGACTAGATAACGTATATAAATACTAGGTACTAATATAGAAGAAAAGGAAAAACTATCCTTTTTCTATACTAAGTATAAATATCTATATATAAGAGGTTAGAGACTAGTAAGTTCTAATAAGAATAATAACTAAGTCCTTTCTAATATAACTACTAAAATAATAAGAGCTTTAAAGCTAAATATATAAGACCTTAAAGTAAAACATATAATATCTAATCCTTACTCTCTTTAGTCTCTTCTATCTTATAAGTTATAGAGGTATTAGTAGTTTTATAAATGCTAATAATTTAGAATAGCGTACTATTATATTCTCTCTCTTTTAAAAAGACTCGTCCTAAGTCTTTAGTTATTAATTAGTATAGTATTAGGTTAACTAGAGTATTATTTACGTAATTATTATAAAGAATATAACTTATCTACTATTATAGTATCTAGTAGTTAGTGTAGAGTTAGTAGCTAGTAGTATTATTATTTTAAGAGATAATTATTCTTTATTTACTATTATATACTATATAATAATAGATATAAATAAAAGAGAGGCTAATTATTAGCTATTAAGTAGAAAGTAGTACACTATTATAGAGTTGTTGTATTCTTATTATTATTATATATTATAATAGTAATTATTAAGTAATAAATAATAATTATAAAGTAATAGCTATTATTATAAGTAGTATATTAGTAAGCGACTTTTCTCTGATTCTAACTTCTCTTTTTCTTTTCTTTTTATTTAAAATAATATATAGTAAGAATACCTTTTAATTAGGTATATTCTTACTTACTAACTTTTATCCTAGAACATATATATATATATATATATATATATAAAAGTAAGTCTTTCTCTCCTTTATTAGACCTAGTTTAGAGCTAATCTAATATAGTAAAATACCTCTCTTATATCCTTCTAGTACGCTTCTAGCTATCTACTAAGTCTACTATATTTAGTACTTTTAAGTAAAATCTTAGAACAGAGATTATATATATACTTTTAAAAAGCTAAAGTCGAAGAAGTATAGGTACTATATAAAGTAGAATACTATATATATCCTAGTAAGTTTAATTCTAAATATATACTAAATCTATTCTAACTTAGGTAGTTACTATAGTTTATAAGGAAAGAGTTTAATAAGCTTAAGCTTAAAGAGAAGAAGAGGGCTATTAAGAAAGCTATTAAGGTCTTAAATAAGGTATTAGTTGTTACTAGTATAAAGGTACTAAAGAATAGTTTAGAAGTATAGTTTACTCTCTTAGAAGAGACTTAGATGCTTTACGCTAAAGTTGTTATAAGTACTCCTTACTTATTAGAGGGGTTTTAGTTACTAATATTTAATAGTCTTTATACTATATTATAAAGAATAGAACCTCTATCTAAACCTAGGTTTAGGTCCTTTTTAAGGCCTATTTAAAGAGTTTATAGGCGTTCTCTCTTAAGCTAGTTATAGGAGGTTATCGAGGTAAGAAGTGTACTTATAAGAAGGAGGTAAAGGAAAAGCCGATTTAAGCTTCTTATACTTAAGAGAGTAGGAAAGAGGATAATAAGTTAGAGGAAGGAGAGGCTATAGCTTAGAGAGGGTTAGTAGACCCTGTTTTAGTAGTAACTTAGTCTTAGTTCTTTACTTTATTAATTTTAAATATTCTTACTAGTTAGTATTTTATCTTAGGTTTTTATTATAAGTTCTTTATTAAGAGTAACTAGAATTAGAGGGTATTAATAGAGTTTTATAAATTAACTCTTTTACTTAATTCTTATTTAATTCCTATATATTAATCTATTTAGAGAGGAGTTAGAGTAGTTCTAGCTATTTTAGATATTTAGTATAAAAGTCTCTTAGATAATATAGTAAACCTTAAAAATTATCTATAAGATACTAAGTAGAATCTAAATTATATTTAACTTATCTTATCTAGTATTATAGCTATCTTTTAAAAAGTCTACTACTAAGTATTTCTTAAATCTCTTATTCTTATATATCTTAAATAATATCTAGTAGAGGCTTTAGAGCCTCTTATTCTAGTAAGAGGATATTTAGATCTTTTAAAAGTATATTAAAAGTAAAAATATTATAAATTAATAATCTTTCTAGAAGTTTTAGTTTATAGAAGTATCTTATATAATCTAGTATTTTAAAAGGTCTTATCTACTATTTAGTAAGCTTTTAGCTAAGACGATTTATCTTAAGATTCTTAGTAAATAAGTAGACTTTATCTCTAATATCCTAGTTAATAGCTCTTTAGTATTAATTTATACTATCTTCTATTCTTTTCTAAGCCTTACTTATATTATTTTTTACTATTCTCTAAGTAGAGTATATATATTAGGCTACTTTTACTACCTTATTATAGTTAAGACGTTTCTAGAGAATAGACGTCTTTAGTATATTCTAGTTCTATAAAGTCCTTAGGTTAAGCTTAAACTTAAGCTAATAAGAGGTTATACTAATAAATAAGTGTAGAAGTGTTATTTATATTCTATTTATTAAAGGGATTAATTTACTCTAGTTATTTTAGTAGTAGTTTATAAAAGGCTTTAGTCTCTAATTAATATATTAGTTTATTATCTCTATCTATTTATCTATTTATTTATAGTAGGCGGTACTAAGTTTAAGCTTAATACTAATTATTAAATAAAATTTAGTCTAAAATAATAATATAAATTAAGGTCTTTAATTAGATATAATCGATTTAAAGTAGTAACTAAAATAGTAAATCTATTAAATAAAGAGTTTAGCTAGGCTTTTAGCATCTATAGTTAAGTAGTAGAGTATTAATACTAAATCCTTTCTAAGTTAGTTAATAAATACTAGTATAGTATTAAATCTATATTTATCTTTTAGAAATAATTTAAAATCTATATATAAATATTATATAGGATAGTCGGGTACTAGAAGAGAGTGAAGAAAGCCTTACTACTTAGTCTATTAAGAATAAGAGTATTTATAAGCTTAATAATTTACTATATACCTCTTATAGTTTAAACCTAGTCTAACCTAGTAGTAGTATTATACTAATAACTAGTATATC